>VDFB02327358.1:189359-226064 GCA_007258455.2 Sequoia sempervirens
TGGGATGTATAGATGTGTTCACCACTACCCCCAACACATGTCACTTGCACCCAATTTTCCATTTCAAGTCCCACTCATGTATGCAACACTCCTCATCAACTGGAAGGGGACGAGAAAATGGCGAGTAGCACCCCAACCAACCAACATCCATTTCCCCACAACAATAGCTAAATGCATCCTTTTTTTGTTTTCACATGCAATTCAAGTTTCATACAACTTAGAAGTTTTGATATTTACAAATGCACCGAAATTGTGGATAGTTTTAAATTTATGATAAGTAGAGATTGAGCGTTATTGTTTTGGTTTGTGAAGTAATATGATCAGATTCTAAAATGTGTTGTATGTAATTTGCAATGTGTGTTATTATTTTGATCTACAATGTATGCTTCTTCGTTGATAGTTTTAAATTTATGATAACTACAGATGCATCGTTATTGTTTTGAATTGCAATGTATTATGATCATATTGCAATGTGTGTTGTATGTAATTTGAAATGTGTCACTGTTTTGATTTGCAATGTTTTCTCCTTCATTGACATTTTGTCATTTTCATTTTTTTTTTAAATTTAATATTCCATGTGGGACAACAAAATTTGTCCATCAGATTTTTAAATTCCCAAAAAGACCACGCAACTGATACGTATACACTTTAGCTACCACTTCTTGCATGGTAGGACATCTGAATTTGATAGCCTTTCCACATCTACTTCTCTCAGTCCGCCACCCTAACATTCCATTGCATCACATTTATCATTCACTGCCCCTTCCTATACTTCTCCTCTATCGTGTTTAATGCACATCACTTCCTCTTAGCTCCATGCCACCTCACATATTTTTCCACCCAACCTATACATAAACATATGTATATGTATATGTATATATATGCATATGTATGTACATATACATACATATTTTTTGAGCCAACCTACATGCAATGCTCCTAGTGCCTCGCTCTTCTCACCATCTTTAAAACCTTTCATTCTAGCAATTCTTGTTTTTTCTTCATTTGCATGCCACTACATGCTCGGTTCGTCCTCTACAAGTTTCAAACAACAACCACAACCTACGATGCTCAAACTCTAATTAAGAGATGGATAGATGCTGGTTGGTGAATGTTATAATAGCTTCTTTCAATTGTTGCATATACATATATGTATATCTTTATGCATATGTATATTTATCTACAAATACATATACATATACATATGTATATACATATTCATATGCATAGACTTATACATATGTATAAATATGTATATGTGTCTAGGAGTGAATTTTCACCCCATGTACAAATTCCCCTTTTTCCCTTCTCCACTTTAAAAAACCAAGTTCAAAGGCTTAATTACACCTAAGCCCATTTCTTTCATCCCACTTGGCGCTTGTTTTGAGCATCAACAGAGGAATTTATGTTGAGGACACCTGCGCGATGCACAGACATCCACGCGGTGCACTTACATCCCTAGAAGATTCCTGTGGTTGGAGCTGTAGAGGCGTTACACTTATCATTGGTAGTTGATTAGTAACACCCTCTTCAACCGACCGACCCAAATATGGTTGTTTTCTTCAATCTCTCCTTCAAATTCACTTTTTCAAAAACCATTTCATCTCTTCACATCCTCTACAAGCTCAAGCAATCTTCTTCACACTCTTTTGCATCCACTTCAAGCACTTTAACAACACTCTTGCACTCCATAACAACAACTTCATCACTCCATCACTTTGGTAGAGAAAGTGTGGGACAACACCATTGTAGCAGAGGCTTGAGTACTCTCATTTTCTCCCCCATTATCCTTGAGTGCTTTTGGTGGAGGTGGTAAGATTTCTACTCCTCCCCTCTATCACTTGGTTGAGTAGCACCATTTACTGTTTTGTAGTGTTTTAGTGTTCTCTACTTTACTTAATTTTTTTATCATACTTACTTTCTTGGTTGTTCGAAGAGGTGGAAACACCTAAACAGGGGTCTGACTGAGGTAGACCCTATACAGGCACCCAACATTTTTCCTCTTGCTTGTGTGTAGGTGTACGTGCTATTTGGAGCTAGCTAGCGAACAAATTCCTTTGTGAGATTATTCTTGCCATCCTAGCTCTTATTTTTCTACTTTATCATATTAAAGCATACTTTGTTTACTTCATAACATTGTTTTGGACCTTTAGTAGTGATTATCTGGGTCGTTAGTTAGTTTTCTAGTGTTTGACCTTATCTCTTTAGTTGTTTGGTCATACGGATGCTAGTGCACTTGAGAGACGTTAGTGCGTCTTGCTGTTGTCCTGGGACCGCACTTTCATCCTCGGACAAAGAGCTTCCTAAGGTGTAGTGTTGAACCCAAAAACTAGCTCACCTATCCCCTTTCTAAGTTTCAAGTATGTAGAATACTTGAAGGGCCTTACAGTCCTCATTATTCTCATCTCATGTTTCCTAACACCCCATTAAGTTGAGGTAAGTTAGGGCAGCCTTCCGCATCTTGGCCCTCCGTGACCTGGGGCCTTGCACGTGGTGGTCCTCCTCTCTTACATTTTTGGTGAACCTAATGTGAACCATTTTGGTTCTATTTTGTGATATTGACAGTTCCCTTTCTTGAACTCTAAGAGTGTTGTAGGTGTGAGTGTTGTGAGTTGTCACCTTACAACCCAACCTGTGACCCCTAGTTGGCGTAGTTGGAAGGTTTCAGAGGTTTTTCCTAATGAAACCTTACTTGGGTCACCATCTTATCTTTTAACCTTTAGGGACTTCATGAAAGTATCTTCTAGTGTGTGTAATGGCCTCCTTCTTGCATCAACCTATCCCCTTTGCATAGCCTATGAACAATGGTACTGGTATAACTTTCACTTCACAAGACCTACCGATGGGTTTTAATAGGGAACCAAATCCTCTCTATATCCCCATGTAGATCAGTGGAAACACTGTAGCAGGTGTTCTCATTGATCTGACATCATAAGTAAACATAATAACTGAGAAGATCATGTTGATTAACTTCTTACATAAAGATGGGTACAATGCACCTATGAGTTCCATCCACACGCATGACGGGATTTTTGTGCCCCCTTTGGGTAGTATTGTCCTACCGGTCTTAGTTGGACCTAAATCTATGAAACTCTTGTTTGACGTTATTGTTGGGTCTAATATTTTTGGGGTGAAGTTGGGTATCCCTTGGTTGGTAGCTATGAATGCGGTGCCCTTGATCGTGCATAAATGTTTAAAATTTATCCATAGGTACATGTAATTCATGACACCGGTTGCTTGTGGTAGCTACTCCTTGGATTACTACTATTGGTCCTCTCCTACCTAGGAAGGACCTTTTGCATCGAACGTACCATAATTATAATAAAGGGCGCCTGAGGCCGAAAGTAAGATACGCTTCGTCACCTTATGTTGTTTCACATAGGGCTTGTGTAAAAGTTGATAGCGATGCCGCTAAGGCATGTAGGAGGGAAGAAGAGAAGTGGTCCCAAGATTCTCCTTCTTCCTCTTTTGTTGGTCATTCCAATTCTTCTTCTCACTCTATTGTGGTGCCATTGGATTTGGTTCTATGCTTGAGGGAGAATCCTATGGTTCCCATTCAACAAAAGCCTAAGTGTCCCGCGTTCAAACTTCTTGTTCTACTGACGAAGCCTAGACTTGTTCGGTGTAATGAGAAGGTATCTCATGGAGAGTCCTCTTTGTCTTGACCTCCATGGCTCCTACTACTCCTGATCCCAAAGCAGTAAGCAAGAAGAGGCCCCCTGCCAAGGCTCCTGAGCCGACTCCCCCCGTCGTTCCTCAACTTGCTCCTCCTATTGCCTTTTAGGAATTTGTTCCTCCACCAGAGACGGCCATAGTGGACATTCCCATGGTTGATTAGGAGCCTTCTAGTCCTTCGCAACCTCTGGCCTCCAAATCAAAGAGTTGTAGAAACCACCTTGCACACGAGCGTAAGCACATGCGAGAGGATCTCGTGACAAAGGAAGAAGAGACAACCGCCTCTGCTAACATGATTATCAATCTCACTAATTTTTTTACTCAACCTGAGGCCTATGTTAACATAGTCATGGTGAGATCTACAATTCCACTTGCACTTGGTTCGCCAAACATAACATTCACATTACAATATTTTCCCTTAAACAAGTAGTCCTCTCCCCTCTACATTCCCGCTCGCCTCAATGGTAACATTGTGACAGGGGTCTCGGTGGACCCCACAAGCCATGTGAATGTCATCACAAAAGAAACATTGGTATTAAATTCATTATAGAGGGAAGAATATGAAGAAACAAAATCTACCATCTGTACACATGATGGTGTGTGTCTTAAACCGTACGGCTTGATAACTTTGTCTATCCTAGTTGGACCTAGGACTGTTGACATGATTTTTGATGTTATCTTGAGTTAGGATTTATTTAGGCTAAAGCTAGGCATACCCTGGCTAGGTTCCATGAATGGAGTCACCTCTGTTCACAAATGTTTAAAATTTTCCCATGAAGGTGTCATGCATGTAGTGCATGACATTGGATACTAGCCCTTGGTTTCTTGCGGTGGATACCCGTTGGATCACTTTTGGCCTGCCCCAATTGGTTTTCTTCCTCCAAGAATAGACCTACTTTACAAGAATTATGTTAAGTACAAGAATGGATGCAAGGGATAGTTGAAACTAACCCTTCCTATGATACGACAATCAGTTGCCTCCTCTTCCCGAGAGGAGAAGGAGAAGCTTGTGCCAACTGTTCCCCCTTCCCAAAAAGGAAAGGAGAAGTCCACGTTGACTCCCTCTCCTTCCTGTAAAGGAAAAGAGAATGTTTCCTTTTCCTAGACTACCTTGTCCTCTCCCCTTTCTTGGGAAGAGTATTGGATGAGTTAGCCCAATGGCTATTCACTGAGTCTGATGATTCCTCCTTGGTGGTGGCTATCTCCTTAATGAATACCCTAGACCATGGTACTATTTATACAGTAGAAAGAAAGGCTCTTGAAGGGAATTTGATTTGTGGCCTCCTACCGCTCCTGCTTCCAAAGCAACAAGCAGGAAGAGGCCCTTTGTCGAAGCTCTTGAGCTAACTCCCCCCATCGTTCCTCAACCTACTCCTCCTACTCTTGTTCAAGAATTTGTTCCTCAGCAAGAGATGACCATAGTGGACGTTCCCATGGTTGAGAAAGAGCCTTCCATTCCTTCACAACCTCTGGCCTCCAGCTCAAAGAGTCATAAAAACCGCCTTGCATGTGAGCGTAAGCACTAGTGAAAGGCTCTCTTGGCCAAGTAGGCCGCCTCATAGAGAAAGGAAGAAGAGATGGTCACCCTTGCTTCAGGACTTCCTATAGCATCCTCTTTCCTTGCCTCTACTTCTCTTTAGTTTAGTTATGCATCGCTTTTGGGTTCCGTTGCGAGTGCGAATCTGCCTGACCCCAAGGGGGTGTAGGTGTTCATCACTCCTTCTATGGAGCCACCTTTGTTGATGTTTGTTCCATCTATCCAATCTATCCCGAGACCCATGGACATGACTAATACCTCATTTGTATCCAATATGGTCCTTTCCTCCTCTTCCTTTACACCTCTAGCCTCATCTATGGGGAGTTCATCTCCTTCAATGAAGCGAAAGGTGGAGTGTGGTCCTTCTAGCAGTGAAGGACATAAGAGGATCTCACCTTCTTCAAAAGGTGGTCTTATGTTGACTTGTTATGTCCTAGTGATGGAACCAGTCCCTGCTTCCCCTAAGCTCATCACCACTCCCGAGTCATTCAATGAGCCCAGTAGTGAATCTCAGGTGTATTCTTTCCCATCTAATGAGGTTAAACACGGTGCTCCTGCAGGGTGCATGTTTAACTATGTGGATGAAGTTCCAGCCTTGTCAATGATCTTCACAAAATTGTTGACCCTAGATCCACAAGAGCTTGGTGGAGAGGACCTTGCGGGGGCTTCTTCCTTAGCCCTTGTTGTGGGAGGGCTAGATGCTCCTCCTCTTAATGTCCCTCCACTATAGGTTCATCTTCCTTCCCCCTATGATGATCTAGAGTGGGAAGTGAATGACCTCTTGGTTGATCAGTGTTAGGAGGAGGCCTCTTCTTGATCTTGTGTGTGTGTGTTTTGTGATGTGTTCCCATGTGATTGTGCTATGTGTGCCTAGATGACCCTTGTCACCCCTATTGGTGCTTGGATATAGGCGTAGTTTTTGTGTCGTAAACCTTCCTCTATTTGTATCATCATTCTTCCATGTTTGTACTTGATTTTTAATAAATTGGAGATGATGCAAAGTGTTGGGGGCATGTAGGCTTCCCTTCCATGTTGACCTAATTTTTTATTTTTACTTTATCTTCTCGTGCATTCTTCACATGGTCTTGTATAGTAGGGGGTTGATGACAATTCATTTATTTACTATTACTATGCATATATATATATGAGCAGTTTTGACCCTAAAATATCAGGCTATCCCTCTGCCCTTTGTTTATGTTTTTCTCTTTTGCTTTCTCTTTATCTTTCTCTCTTCTTTGCTTGAGTTGTCCCTTTCATGTGTGACAACGCCCTTTCTTCAACATTCCAATTTTTAGAAGATGCATTCATTGCCAACGAATCTTTTCTCAAAAATATTCGCAAACCTTTCTTCAGAATTGCATTCTCAACTTGGAGCCCTAATGAGACATGTTTCCTTCATCATGGATTCATAAAGAAAGGATTTGAATTTGAAGCAAGAACAACTTTGACCTTCCCCTTGCATGGGGAAATACTGTTCCTTTCGAATTCCTTGATGAAGTAAAAATATTCAAAAGGATCCCTTGATGATGGATCACTCTAAGAAAGAAATTTTTTGCTTTCGAACTGTGCATCCCTTGAGTGGATCCCCTCTTCACAACAAGTTCCCGAGGGACCCCTTTGAAAGTATTCCAAATTGTCGACAGTTTGTGCGACTATCCACTTACTTGCCTACGTGGTTACTTCCTGACTCTATGGAGTCCACTTTCCTAGGTTTCCTCCATGTGAGAGATCTTGGGGGATACCTCCCTATAGGTCTGAGAGCATGTAGGGTGCTTCCTTTAAGCTTCCTCCATGCAACAGATCTTGGGGGTGCCTCCTCTGCAGGTTTGCGAGTCTATAGGGCGCTTTCTTGGGTTTTCTCCATGTGAGAGATCTTGGGGGTTACCTTCCCTACAGGTCCGCGGGTCTGTAAGGTACTTCCATGGGTATTCTTCATGCAAGAGATCTTGAAGAATACCTTCCCCTATAGGTCTTCCGGTCTGTAGGCCACTTTCTTGGGTTTCCTCCATATGAGAGATCTTGGGGGTTACCTTCCCTATAGGTTTGTAGGTTTGTAGGGTGCTTCCTTGGGTATTCTTCATGCGAGAGATCTTGGAGAATACTTTCCCTATAGGTTTGTGAGTCTTTAGGGAACTTTCTTGGCTTCCTTCATGTGAGAGATCTTAGGGGTTGCTTCCTTGCAGGTCTGCGGGCCTATAAGGTGCTTTCTTTCTTTAACTTCATAGTTCTGAGAAACTATGAATTCCTTTGCTTGCCCTACACCTTTAGGTTCGTCAGATTGTGGTTTGCTTCCTTGATGCTTTAGGTATACATTTCTAACTCTACTCTTCTTTTATCTACTTTCCTAAGAACTCATCAGTATTCATGCTCGCTAAAGTGGGGGAAAAATGTATAGGAGCAAATTTTCACCCCATGTACAAATTCCCCTTTTTCCCTTCTCCACTTTAGAAAACCAAGTTTGGAGGCTTAATTAGACCTAAGCTTGCTTCTTTCATCCCACTTGGCACCTATTTTGAGCATCAAAAAATGAATTTTTGTCGGGGATGCCTGAGCGGTGCACAGACATCCGCGTGGCGCACTTATGTCCTTGGCAGATTCTTGTGGTTGGACCTACAAAGGTGTTACACTTTTCATTGGAAGTTGATTAGTAATGCCCTCTTCAACCAACCAACCTGAATATGGTTGTTTTATTCACTCTCTCCTTCAAATTCACTCCAACAAGCATTTCATCTCTTCACATCCTCTACAAGCTCAAGCAATCTTCTTCACACTCTTTTTCTTCCACTTCAAACACTTGAGCAACACTCTTGAACTCCATAACAACAACTTCATCACTCCATCACTTCAGTAGAGCAAGTGTGGGACAACACCATTGCAACAAAGGCTCAAGTACTTTCATTTTCTCCCCCATTAGCCTTGAATGCTTCTGGTGGAGATGGTAAGATTTCCACTCCTCTCCTCTATAACTTGGTTGAGTAGTACCATTTACTATTTTGTAGTGTTTTAGTGTTCTCTACTTTAATTTCTTTCTTTATCATACTCACTTTCTTAGTTGTCTATGGAGGTGGAAACACCTAAACAGGGGTCTAATTGAGGCAGACCCTATACAGCCACCCAACATTTTTCCTCTTGTATGTAGGTGTATGTGCTATTGGGAGCTAGTTGGCGAACAAATTCCTTTGTGAGATTATTCTTTCCATCCTAACTCTTGTTTTTCTACTTTATCATATTAGAGCATAGTTTGTTTACTCCATAACGTTGTTGTGGACCTTTAGTAGTGATTAGTTGGGCCGTTAGTTTTCTAGAGTTCAACCTTGTCTCTTTAGTTGTCTCATCATACACATGCCAACACACTTGAGAGACGTCAACGTGCTACACTGTCATCCTGGGACCACGCTTTCATCCTTAGACAAAGGGCTTCCTAAGGTGTAGTGTTGAACCCAAAAATTGGCTCACCTAGCCCCTTTCTAAGTTTTGGGTCTGTAGAATACTCGAAGGGCCTTACAATCCTCATGATTCTCATCCCACGTTTCCAAACACCCCGTTAAGCTGAGGTAAGTTAGGGCAGTCTTCCACATCTTGGCCCTTAGTGAGTTGGGGCCTTGCACGTGGTGGTCCCTCTCTCTTACAATATGTATATACATAGACATATACATATACATATACATATAAATATACATACACATACACATACACATACACATATACATATAAATATACATACACATACACATACACATACACATACACATACACATACACATACACATACACATACACATACACATACACATAAACATAAATATACATGTGTGAATGGTGATCCTATACCTGCACAAACACAATCAAACAACACATCATTTTTCCATTATGCAAGTTAAATCATCATTCCCCATAAGATTCATTTGAAATATCAAAAATAAGAAATAACATGAAGAACACAAGTAAAAGCTATCTAATCTTGCTCAAAATAAACAAACTCTCAATCCCATGGGGGAATTGGTGCTATTTTGATGTGGAAAATAGCCCTTTCCCAATTCCGTGCAAGCTTGATCAATGATGAATATTTGATGCTCCTTGAAAAAATTTCTCCATAACCTAACTATGAAATGATGAAAAACTATGAAAATGGATGACAATGGATAAAGATTGCTCAAAACAATGAAAATGATAACTTTGCATAAGTGGTAGATCAAAATGCCTAAGATTGTGGATCCAAAATCAATAAGAGAGCCTTCTATTTATAGAAGAGAATGATGGACGATGAGGAAAAATGGATGAATGTGAGATCAAACACCAACCAATAGCATAATGCCACTTGTCAACATGTTAGTGGATAAAGGTGGAGCACAATTTGATGAATTTACACATTAATGCAATTAGATGGAATTTCAAATTTGGAGAAGTGACAAGTTGGAGGAGAGAAGAAATGAATTAAATGCCACTTGGCTCAAGAAAATGACATGTAAGAGGTCTTTAATGCCTTGTTGGATGGACACGTACTTTTAGGGGGATATTTTCAAACTTGGAGAATATTCCCACTTTGATGTCTTTTTGAATGAAAATGGAGATTTAATAAATCAATTAAAATAATTTTCATGAGCAAGGCAAAATCTAGAGGATTTGATGGATTAAGATTAGCATTAATTGGGATTTGATTAATTTAAAGGGAGATTAGTTGATTTGACAATTTGATTTATATTTTAGGATTTAAATAAATCAAAATGAGAGGAATAATGATTTTGGACTTAATTAAATAAGATTTGATTTATTTAATTAAAAGGGATGATATTAGATTTAAATCAAATAAAGATTAATTTATTCAATTTAAAGGAGATGATTTTAGAGATTAATTAAATAAAATGAGTTATTTAATTAAAAGAAGGACTATAGGATTAATTAAATAAAATGATTTATTTAATTAATAGGAGATGATGACTTAATTAGATAAAATTGATTTATTTAATTAAGAGATGAAATGTGATGAATTTAATTAAATAAAGGTTATTTAATCAAATGACTAGCAAAGGAGATGATTCAGGATGAACTGGTGTTAGTGATTAGGATCAGGTGTATAGGATCAATTAGTATATTTTCCATGTCTACATTTTGCCCCTCTTTGAAGCAATTTACCTGTTGCATTGGTTCAAAGAATAACACGACGAGATCAAATTCAAAAAAAAATTGATTTTTTTTGGATGCCCTAGTAGAAAGAAGTATACTGGTACACTGCCCCCTCGAGAGATCAAGCAAGAAGTTTGATTTGAGGGTCAATCTCGTGACAAAGAGGTTCAAGATGGACGTATGAATGGTTATGATGATGATGCAAATGAGATGGTTTTAAGATGTTGAGAATAACAAATCTATATTATCCTAAACATCGTAAATGATGATGTAGTGCATGTGAGATGGATGATATGAGATGCCATGATTATGAGATGTATGTATGCTAATGGTTTGTGGATGCATGATGGAAATGATATTATGTTAGCGTAAAAAGAGGATAAAAGAAATGAGACAATGAAAAGAGGATCCAACAAGTCCATGATCTACGAGACTTTATTAGAGATGATGATGATGATGATTTGCTTAGTAGGAATTGGGATTTTAAAAGGGATTACTTACCTTATGTTTGATAACACACATAAATACGATGCATCAAGGTATAGAAAATTAGGATTGCGTTGTACCTAGTGAGATGGACTTTGACTCAACAATCAGATAGGAGTATCCTTGTTCACACCTGACATATGGAAACCTTAATAGGATGTACTTTAGATATTTCAAACATCTCAGACCAAACATGGAAAAGAAAAACCTAACAATGTAATAGTCAACAAGTTGTCCAAAACACCTTCCATCCATACCTAATAAAGAAAGTATTCTCCAAGGTTATATTACAAGAAAATCCAACAAGCACAACAAATAAAAAGATAATGATCAATGCCCCATTCCTTTCTCTCTAAATCTCTTCATTTTAGAAATCACTAAGAGGTCATTGGAATGAACACAATAAGATAAGTCAACAAGAAAAAAATCGAGTAAACAAACAAGCCAATGTTCTTCATACCTCTAGCCAAGACTAAACTATGGTGATGCCTAATGTTGATGTCCATTGTAGGAAGGATGAATCCTTGGACATGATGTTATCAGATGATTTTGGGATTGATTGGATGATAGGCTATTAATACCAAGAGTTGACCAACTTGTTTACCTACTGACCTAAGCTTAAGATTTTGATGTTTGAGTTTTCACTTTTAACTTGCTAGACTTGTTTTTGATTGTTTCACCAAAGGTTAAGGATGATGATTGATTTATTGTGAGTGGAGGTTTATTTTGGGTGATTGCCAAATGGGATGGGTGGATTTTTTTCAAATATTTGAATGTTTTTGATGCTTTTGAAATGTTTTTGAGGCTATTTTTGGGTTTTTTCGAGATGTTTTACAAATGTTTTTATTTTCAAAATTTCCAATGTTTTTTGTTTTATTATATTTTATGAATGTTTTTGAATGTTTTTGTTTTTCAAATGTTTTTGTGTTTTTGTGTCTTAGGGGATGATCAAAGATTAGCCTTGCCTAAATTTAAGCTCAAAGACAACATAGTTTAGATAGCATGTTTTTGACGTTTTCTATTTTTATGAATGTTTTTGGATTTTTATATGATGTTGGATGTTTTTGGATTTTCTTGGTTTTTTGAATGTTTTTGGATTTTTTACCTGATTTTGATGTTTTGAATATGGACATGTGTGATGATATCAGTGCTATGTTTGAGATTTTTTTGAAAATAAGCTAGGGTTGATTGATTGAATTGATGGATTGATGATGATAACATTGTTGAGGATACACAAAAATGCAAGGATAGTGTTAAGAAACATGAGGATTGGGATGGATATCCCAAGATGATGAGGGATTGATGATGATAACATTGTCGAGGATACACAAAAATTCAAGGATAGTGTTAAGCAACACAAGGATTGGGAAGGATATCCCAAGATGATGGATTGATTGGATTTGATTGATCAAGATTTTGAAGCTTGATTTGGAACAAAATTTGTTTGAATGATTTGATGTGGTGTTGACGTGAAAATTAGATACAACTGATATTGACTATTTGGATTGATGTTTGATGAAAGATGAAGCTTGATAAGGAATGTCTTCTTGTCAAAATATTCCATGGGCTAGTGATTTGGATTTTGGATCACAAATGATTTGACCAATTCGATTTCATGTTTTTCCAATGTTTGGATCACCACATAAGTTGGAAGATATAGATCAAGATTTATTTCCAAAGCAAGATGTAAATATCTACCCCCAGTGTCTAGAAATGTATGTAATGCCATTGGTGGATGCTTGGATAAGTGTATGGATGGATGGATATAGATTATCTTGCGATAAAATACGGTGTTCGAATAAAGAATGCTCATTTGGATAATGCTTCATGGCTCAGCTAATGTTGGGTAGGATAGGATCAATGAAAATGACCCATGTCAAGATATTTACCATAAGCAATTGTAAAGTGTGCACCAAAATTTTATCAAGATCAAGATAATGTGGAAGATGGATGTAAATGGATGAAAATGGATTGGATAAATGGTTCATGGATGAATGGATTTATTATGGATAAGATTGATGGAATGCTAGATTTATTGTGGATGGGATGAGATGCTTCCACCTAAATTGGCACACATAGATGCTCAATTATACACATGACACATTTTTTCCAGGTTTTCATCATGGTACTTGTCCAAAGCACCACCATAGTGGTTTTCACTGGAGAAAATTTATTTTTTATTTTTTTTCAATCCTTTTTTAATTTTTTTTTTGGATTTTCATATTTTTTTTTAATTTCTTGAAAGATTTTAAGCTCATGTTGAACCACCTGGTGGTGTCGATGTAGATGTTTCTATCATAATGTTCCATCAATATCCTACCTGAAGAAGTTGTTTTGCCAAGATACATGCACTTGAATGGAACTTTTGAGATTCTTGATCTACTTTGTTGATACCAGAGTTAACTTTGTCTTTGTGCACACATTGCAATAGAGTGCCTTTTGAATCCTTATGATGAAGGGTGGTTTCCAATACATGGTCAATGTGAGAATTGGATATCATGTGTGGAGGTGTGGATGGAGTGTGTTTAGGAATAAAAGATGGATTGGTTGATAGTTTGAAACCTTTGAATCTCCAAACTTGGGAAGATGAGAAATGATGGGTGGATACAAAAGTATGCATGGAATTAGGACCAATTGCTTGATATAATTTTTATGTTGCTTGAAAATCCTACTTTTGCCTTGTGGACATCTTTGATGGATACTTTTCCCTTTTTTATTTTTCTCCATAGTTTCTTTGACTGATGGAGTTTGATAGGGATAATCTTTCTTTGCATATTTTGGTATCCATGTGTATTTGATTTGTCCATTATGCTTCTCAACTTATTTTTCTTTGATAACGTTCTTCATGCTTTGATTCAAATCTTTCTTCTAATGTTGGTCCCAATTTGTGGATGGGGTGATGGGTGGATGAAGATTCATGATGTGGGTGGTTGTAGTATTGGCATCAGTTTCATCATAAGGATTCTTCGTGCCTCCTATCTCGATGTTTGCTTGAGATGAAGTTTCCCCCAGTACTAAATAACTAAGACCTTGATGCTTAGGATTGCCAATAATCTACATTGGTTCTAGGATACCTTGTTCATGTAGGCCTAATCCTCCAGGCCCTGATAATTCATTTGTTGAAACATTTTATTTGAAATAAGATATGATTTACCTTGGAAACAAGGTGATAATCCTTCTCTACTCTATTGTGGATCTTCAAAGGTGATAGCTTCTTCATTGATAAGATAGCCTGCCCTAAAAAAGGTAAGTGATCCAAGTTTATAAGTGATAGGATCCTCCATAAGTGGGATAACTTCTTGATTCATATCTTTGTCTTGATCTTGTGGAATATCAGATTTTGATGATTTAGTATCCATATAGAAGTCTTCCTCATGATTCATTTTTGATATGCCTTCATAGGATGTTTCTGACTCAACTTCTATAGAGGCCTTCTTCATGACCCATTTCTGATATGTCTCTAGAATTTTCTATATCTTGATAATGTGTACAAATGTTAAGAGTAGGAGACTCTTGCTCCTTGGTAATGATATCAAGAGTATGAGACTCTTGTTTTGAATGAAGATCATCTACATGTCCATTAAGATTAAGCATCTCATGGGTAGATGGAGGAATATGTGCTATATGGATATGATCATCATTTGCGACATCTTGTATAGATAAGAGAGTTTCCATTAGATCATTGTAGTATCTTGGAGATACAAATTCTTGACCTTGATTAATTTTGGATTTTTTTTTGACATGCTTTGGATCAAGTTCTTGACATGGATCAATTTCAAAGGATGGATTTCTTACAAAGGGTTCTTGGATGTCTTCATTAGACATGGTAAATGGCTCAATATCCTCTTCATCTTTGAGTGGACTTGGACCAAATGTTAAGTTGTGTTGGAATAATGTTCCTCAATCTCATAGGCTAAAACCTCTGAAAGAGAAAATTCGGTGTGACTTTACTATTGTCTAGCCGATTGGCAGTTTAGTAATCTTGTTGATTGTTCATGTTGCCGAGGCAATGCTGTTGTCTTGCTGACTGGTGTTATCGTTGTGACTTATGGTGTTCGTTGTAACCCTCTGCCAAGTGGAGATCTTTGGCTGACGGGTTGGTGTCTAGCTAATGGTCGGGAAGATTCATAGCGATTGGAGTCTTCAGGGTAACATGGAGGCTTCGCTATGAACTCTTGGTGACATATGTTTGTCTCACTGATGCTCATCGGGGTAACATGGAAGCCTCTGTAAGAATTCTTGCCGACAGTTGGTTCTCTCGCCGATGGGTATGAACTCGGTGTAACCTCCTGGCAATAGCGATAAGTCTTGCTAACACTGCATGTTTGTTATCGGGCGTCTTCAGAGAAACTCCTAGTGACTGAAGTCTTCGGTGAAAGGTATGAACATTCAGAGTAATGTCTCAGTGATAGCCCAAGTCTTGCTGACAAGTGTTCTTTTCAGTATGACTTGAAGGCTTGGTGTGATCTCTTAGCGAATGACAATAGTCTTGCCGATGGAAATGCTAACGTCTATGTGACTTTGGAACTTTGGTATGATGTCTCATCGAAAACGATGGTCTTTCTGAATAGCGATACAAGTGATGATCATCAATATGAGGTCTTGGCAACAAGGAAAAGTCTGAGCGACAACTTTCTAAACTTGGTGTAACCTCTTACCGATACTGATGACTCTTGGCGATATTGACAGTCAGGTCTTGTGGCATCGGGGAGACACGGTTAGTGTCTCACTGACATGGGGATACATTGTGAACGCCTTTGACCGAGTGATGAATATCCTACGTGGTGAGTCTTTGACCAATCAGAGAAGTTGAATGGGAACCATTGGAAGTTAGTCTGTTGTGGTAGTTATGTGAGGAAGTTCAACAGACAAGGACGACATGGATATACTCTGTAGTTGTAGATGATGTTCGGTTGGATGGTTGGATGTTTCGATCAACAGTTGGATGAACAGTGTTGTGAACGGTTCGACGAGTGATCAGTGTATGAATTTGATTATGAGAGCATTGTAACGTGAATGTTTTGTACAAGGTTGGTCATTGTGAAAGATGTTGTAATTTGACATCAAAGAGTCAAGCCCGTATTCTGTATGTAATTTCATTACTGTAATACAAAAGGGTTTTTCTTAGTGTGGTGGGTTTTTCTCTCGTAAGGGTTTTCCCATGTAAATCTGGTGTTCATATGTGTATGTTTATTTCTTTGTTTCTGTTATCTCTTTCAAGTGCATCTTAATTAGACTAGAATTGTAAAATTTAAAAGTTTCTTTGCATTCTTCCCTAAGGTTTTGACGTTAGGAGAGTTGTTTCCACACCTTAGCTTTCCTTACAAGTGGTATTAGAGCCTGGCTAGTTGTGTTATCCTTGTGGGTATGTTGGGTTTTTTGATTCAATTCTATTTAGTGGGAGTCGTGTAGAAGTTTGGTAATTTGAATTACAAATTGAGATGGCTAGCACGTCAGGAAAGATTGAAATAGAGAAATTCAATGGAAGCAATTTTGAGTTGTGGAAACTCAAAATGGAAGATCTGTTAGTGGATTGTGATATGTGGCTTGCTGTGTCTGGAATGAAACCTACAGGAATGAAGCAAGAAGATTGGGACCATACAGATAGAAAGTCTAATGGGCTGATAAGGATCTATTTGGCATACTTCGTTCTTTTGACTGTGCATGAAGAGAAGACTGCATCTTCCTTGTGGAAGAGACTGGCATCTATTTATCAAGGGAAGGCCTTGGTGAATAAATTTTTCTTGAGGAAGAAGCTGTACACTTTGAGAATGCAGGAAGGAGGGTCTGTAGCTAATCATTTGAACACATTCAACATGTTGATTGCACAGTTAACATCTGTTGGTGTGAAGATTGATGAAGAGGATCGTTGTATGCTTTTATTGTGTTCTTTGCCAGACTCTTGGGATCACCTGGTGATGGCTATTGGGAGTACAACATCCAATTTCAAGATGGAAGATGTTGTTGCTTCTTTTTTATTAGAAGAGATGAGAAGGAAATATTTTGAGATGGCGAAGGAGGCCCTTGCTGTTAGAGGAAGATTGAAAGAAAAAGGCAAGAAGAAGGACAAGAAATCTAGATCCAAATCAGAGGGGAGATCAAAGTCTCCTAGAAAGAAGTCCAAGGTGGGATGTTGGAATTGTGGGAAAGTTGATCATGTCCGAAAGGATTGCAAAGAGGAGAAAAAGAAGAAGAAGAACTCTTCTGACAATGATTCTTCTTAGAGTGATGTAGAAGCCTTCATTGCAACCTTGGCTATGCAGGCATCAAATGATGTTTGGCTGATTGATTTTGGAGCATCTTTCCACATGACATCTCATAGAGACTAGTGTACGAAGTATGAAGAATACGATGGTGGAAAGGTGTTCTTGGAAAGTGATTCATCTTTGGAGATTGTTGGTCGTGGAAGAGTCAGAATCCAATTCCCTAATGGAAGAGTGAAGGGAATCAAGGATGTGATGCATATACCAGGTCTAGCTCAAAATCTGTTGTCTATCAGTAAGCTGAATGATATTGGAGTGCAAGTCACGTTCTCTAGAAATGGCTGCAAGATGACTAGAGGCTCAATGGTGCTAGCAAGGGGTGCTAATATTGATACCTTGTACAAGCTGGACGCACATTTTGTTCAATGCAACAGTCTCTCTGTAAAGTCACAGAAAGCTACTCATGGAGGAAAAGAGGGAAATGTTCATAATTGTGTAAACTCTATGGAAGTTAAACTTCCAGCATAAAAGACTATGCTCTGGCATCATAGACTAGGCCACATTGGAGATAAAGGTTTAAAAACCTTGAAGAATAAAAACCTGGTTGAAGGGCTTGATGATTGTAACCTTGAAATTGAATTCTGTGAACATTGTATATATGGAAAACAACACCATGTTTCATTTTATTCCAGTCCTCACAAATCTTCTGGTTTGCTTGATTATGTAAATTCTAATGTTTTTGGTCTAGTGAATGTTCCTTCTTTGTCTAAGTCAAGGTACTATGTATCGTTTATTGATGATTATTCAAGAAGATCATTTGTCTATTTTTTGAAAAGTAAATCAGAAGTGTTCAGTCAGTTTAAGGAATTTAAGAACCTTGTAGAAAATCAAACTGGAAGAAAAATAAAATGTTTAAGGACTGATAATGGTGGTAAATTTTGTTCTGATGAATTCAAGAGGTAATGTAAAGACCATGGGATTAAAAGACATAAGACTACACCTTATACTCTATAGCAAAATGAAGTTGAAAAAAGGTTCAATATGATAGTGATGGAGAGAGAATGAAGTATGTTGAGTAGTGCTGGCTTGGAGGAGAAGTTATGGACTGAGGTTGTTGCTACTACATGTTACTTGATAAATCATTCTCCAAATTCTGATCTTGTTGAGAAAACACCTTTGGAAGCGTGGTATGGTAAGAAGCCCTCTTTAAGACATATTCATGTTTTTGGATGTGAGGTATATGCTCATGTGTCGTATGAGAAAAGATCTAAATTGGAGAACAAGGCTGTCAAATGTATTTTTATTGGCTATTGTGCTGGCATAAAAGGATACAAGCTTTGGAATCCTGATACGAAGAAGGTTTTGTATAGTAGAAGTGTAATCTTTTGTGAGCTGAAGCTTTCTACCTTGGATCTGCAGTCATAGACAAAGTCTGAAAACAAGGATGTAGTCGTAACTCCTTTGACACCAAAAAAAGAGGAATTGAAAATTCAAAATGTAACTGAAACTAAGGAGAGCTCAAGTAGTTTTGAAAGTTCTGAAGAACAACAACCTCAGCCTCAGCAAGTGAGGAGGTCAACTTGTGAAAGAAAGCAACCTGATAGGTATGGGTTCTCTTTGATAGATTCTACTTGTGCCTATGCTTTGATTTCTAGAACTAATGATCCTAGGACTGTGAAAGAGGCATTTAAAATTTCTAATTAAACTCTTGGTTGGAAGCCATGAATGAAGAAATGGCATCATTAGAAAACAATGATACCTAGAGTTTGGTTTCCTTTCCTGAAGGCAGAAAAGTTGTGGGCTAAAAATGGGTATTTAAGAAGAAAATAGGTCTGGATAGCAGTGTGGAAAAGTACAAGGTGAGTTTGGTTGCGAAGGGTTATTCCCAGGTAGAGGGAATTGATTATGGGGAAATATTTTCTCCTGTAGCTAAGCTGACATCTATCAGATTTCTTTTGTCACTTGCAGCAGCGTATGACTTAGAGATCGAACAAATGGATGTGAAGACAACATTTCTTTATGGTCATCTTGAAGAAGAAATCTATATGTCCCAGCCTAAGCACTTTGTGGAGAAAGGTAAAGAAAAACTAGTTTGCAAGTTGAAAAAGTCTTTGTATGGGTTAAAGCAGTCTCCTAGAATGTGGTACTAGAAGTTTGATACTTTTGTAATGTCTTTGGGATTTGTAAGATCAAAATCTAATCATTGTGTGTATTATAAAGTTGAAAGTGATCGAGTGCTTATTATTGCTCTCTATGTTGATGATATGTTGTTCATAGGCAATAGTAAGTTGATGATTTCTGATCTTAAGTCTCAATTGTCTGCTAAGTTAGAAATGAAAGATCTTGGTGCAGCAAGGTATATTCTGGGGATGGAAATAACCAGGGACAGGAATAGTAGAAAACTTTGACTCAGTCAAAGCAAGTATATCAGGACTATTCTAGATAGATTTTGCATGAATGATTGCAAGCAACTAGTTGTTCCAGTCTTGCAGGGAACAAAACTATCTATTGAAGACTAACCAAAATATCCTACTGAGATGGAGGACATGACTAGTGTACCCTATGCTAGTGCGGTTGAAAGTCTTATGTATGCAATGGTCTGTACAAGGCCAGACATTGCCCAAGCAGTGGGAGTACTTAGTCGGTTTATAGCTAATCCTGCAAGGACACATTGGGATGTTGTGAAAAGAGTATTCAGGTATTTGAAGGGCACTTTAGAATATGTTTTGTGTTATCATGGGAACTTGGTTGAATCACAAAGGACTCTTAGCATTTGAGGTTATGTGGATTCTGATTGGGCAAGGGACATTGACAACAAGAGGTCCACCAGTGGATACATTTTCATGATGAATGGTGGTGCAGTGAGTTGGATGAGTAAGCAGTAGGCTATAGTCGCTTTGTCCACTACAGAGGCTAAATACATGGTAGCTACACATGCTTGTAAAGAAGCAGTTTGGTTAAAACATTTATGTTCTAACATTGGTTTTGATGCAGGGAAAATAACTATTTTCTGTGACAGTCAGAGTGCAATTTGTCTGGCAAAGAATCCTACTTTCCATGCCAGGACAAAACATATAGATGTATAGTGCCATTTTGTACGAGATATGGTGGAGGATGGAAAGGTTATTTTGGAAAAATTTGATACTCTGGAGAATTTTGCAAATGCATTGATGAATTCAATGAGCACAAACAAGTTCAGGGGGTGTGTCAGTTCGATGGGCCTTAGTGCCCATGATTTTCAGTAGTTTTGTTGTGCTCTAGAGGTGCCTGTGTGATCTTCATCAAGTGGGACATTGTTGGAATAATGTGTGTCAATCCCAAAGGTTGAAACCTCTGAAAGAGCAAAGTCAGTGTGACTTTACTATTGTCTAGCCGACTGGTAGTTTAGTAATCTTGTTGATTGTTCATGTCGCCAATACAATGTTGTTGTCTTGTCGATTGGTGTTATCACTGTGACTTATGGTGTTCGTTGTAACCCTCTGCCAAGTGGAGATCTTTGGCCGACAAGTTGGTGTCTAGCTGATGTTCGAGAAGATTCATAGCGATTAGAGTCTTCAAGGAGATACTTGGACGTTCGGTATGAAGTCTTATCGATATGGAAAGTCTCATCAATAAGTATTCACTTGGAGTCTTTGGGTAACACGGAGGCTTTGCTATGAACTCTTGGTGACATATGTTTGTCTCACCGATGCTCATCGAGGTAACATGGAAGCCTCGGTAAGAAGTCTTGCTGATAGTTTGTTCTCTCGCCGATGGGTATGAACTCGGTGTAACCTCCTGGCGATAGCGGTAAGTCTTGTCAACACTGTCTATTTGTTATCAGGTGTCTTCGGTGAAACTCCTAGCGAATGAAGTCTTCGACGAAAGGTGTGAACATTCAAAGTAATGTCTCAGCGATAGCCTAAGTCTTGCCGATGAGTGTTCTTTTCGGTATGACTTGAAGGCTCGGTATGATCTCTTGGCGAATGATGATAGTCTTTCCGATGGAAATGCTAACATCTATGTGAATTTGGAACTTTGGTATGATGTCTCATTGAAAATGATGGTCTTGCTGAATAGTGATACAAGTGATGATCATCGGTATGAGGTCTTGGCGACAAGGCGAAGTCTAAGCGACAACTTTTTGAACTTGGTGTAACCTCTTGCCGATAGTGATGACTCTTGGCGATATCGACAGTTAGGTCTTGTGGCATTGGGGAGACACGGTTAGTGTCTCACCGACATGTGGATACATTGTGAATGCCTTTGACCGAGTGATGACTATCCTACGTGGTGAGTCTTCGACCAATCAGAGAAGCCGAATGGGAACCATTGGAAGTTAGTCTGTTGTGGCAGTTTTGTGAGGAAGTTCAATAGACGGGGATGACATGGATATACTCTGTAGTTGCAGATGATGTTCGGTTGGATGGTTGGATGGTTCAATCAATAGTTGGATGAACAGTGTTGTGAACGGTTCGATGAGTGATCAGTGTATGAATTCAATTATGAGAGCATTGTAACGTGAATGTTTTGTAGAAGGTTGGTCATTGTGAAAGCTGTTGTAATTTGACATCAGAGATTCAAGCCCGTACTTTGTATGTAATTCCATTACTGTAATACAAAGGGGTTTTTCTTGGTGTGGTGGGTTTTTCTCCTGTAAGGGATTTCCCACGTAAATCTAGTGTTCATATGTGTATGTTTATTTATTTTTTTCTATTATCTCTTTCAAGTGCAACTTAATTGGACTGGAATTATAAAATTTAAAAGTGTCTCTACATTCTTCCCTGAGGTTTTGACGTTAGGAGAGTTGTTTCTGCACCTTATATTTCCTTACAAGTTGAGGATTCCTTCAGTATCTATAGCCATGAGGTCAAAGGATGTCAATATGTCTTGAAAAGGACCATTGCTAGACTTTGGTGAAAGATGTTGATCAGGCTTTGGAATAAATTCTTGAGATATGTCCTCTAACTCATTAGGTGATGTAGAGACATTTTCAACATGATCATTGGTTGATGGATCATGGATTATGTCAATAGGATCAAATAATTCTAACACTCCTTGAAATAGGTCATTTTCAAATATTGTTGAGGGGTTTTGATTATGACTAAAAAGTGACACTTGATGTATGTTGAGTTGATCATCGGATGAGGTAGAAACATCTTGAAGGTGTTCATTAATGGATAGATCTTGATCACTGTTTTCAACGATTGTAGTGGAGATATTGCCAATTTTTTCAACCATAGGATCAAATGATAACATTTCTTGAATTGGACCACTATTGGGTATTGTTGGTGGATTTTGATCATGATTGAAAAGTGACTCTGGGTATATGTTGATTTGATCATTGAATGAGGTAGAAACATCTTCATGGTGCTCATTGATGGATTGATCTTGATCATTGTTCTCAACAGTTGTGGTGGGGAGATTTCCAATGCTATCACTAGTGGTTGAATCTTCATCGTTGTCCCCAATAGTTATTAGTTTTTTATCAATAAGGTCTTGGATGATATTTTTGAGTCGAATACAATTTGATGTTGTGTGTCCCTTTATTTTTTGAAAATCACAAAGGTGCTTCTCATTGTACCTTGGTGGTTTAACTTGACACTCTTGATGATTTTCGTAAACAAGGATTTTAATGAGATTTTCTTGTACCAACTATTGCATGACCGATTCAATTGGTTCCCCAAGTGGTGTGTATTTTCTTTTGTTACCTTGTGAGATTTGTACTTTAAATTGACCTTGTGGTGATTGATTTTGGAGATGTGTTGATTGATCTTTGAGATGTGGGGGTTGGGTTTGTTGTTGATGTTGTTGATCTTGATATCCAACCTCTTGACATTGGAGATATTGTTCTTGAGGTGGTTGTGGAAACAACTCAATGCTTTGATCACATGGTTTAACCAACAAAAGAGTGTATTGATTTTGTGGTGGAGATGTCTCTTGGCACAATGAATCAACTATTTTGGTAAGTGAATCAATTTGATCTCACCAAATTTGATCTTAACACCCTTGATATAGTTGATTTGGTTTTTGTTCAAGCATATTTGGAATGTATACTTGTGGTCTTTATATGGGATCATGGATGAATTGATTTTGGACAATGTTCTGATTTGGGATGATGTTTAGATTTGGAATTATAGGTTGAAATTGAACATTGTTGTGGTTGGGCATCACAATGCCTTGATTTAGGTAACTTTGATTTTGCATGGTGTTACCTTGACTTAGATCAATACATGGAGTCATTAAAATATTGTTTGGAATTTGAACAACATTTGTATGATTTGAAAACATATCTATCCCAAAGTTTACCAAGTGTGGATTTGAAATTTTCATGTTTGGTAAACTTGTACTTGGTATATTCACATTTAGCATGTATGGATTTGGTGGGATAATGTTTTTGTGTTGAAGACTCATGCATTGATTGTTTGGTTGATAGATTTGTAGGTTTGGACTTTGATTTAAATCTACCATAGGAAAAGGTGTTCCAAAATTTAGATTGGGAATACTCACATTTGTTCCACCATTGAGGTTTGTAGGAGATAATGATTCCATGTATGGATTTTATAAATGAGAATTTTGATAATCAATCGGCAATGTAAAGCTTTGATAGTTTGGTTGATTTAGACCACTCATGATGTATGAATCAAGTTTATATTCCATGTTTTTCTTGTGTTTTGACCTTGTTGAACTCTAATCGATTTAGGACCAATGATGAGATGAAGGATGAAAGGGGTGAATGATATGGGTGTTGAACTTTTAGGAACCTTGGAGGGATACTAGACTTTAAGACTTTTGGATTTGATTTGGATAATGTACTTATAAACCCCAAGATGTTGGATGTTATCTTGGAATAAACTTGTCCACAAGGTGATAATTTAACTAAGGGTATGAAGAAGGATGTATCTACACACACTTAGTCAAACAAGATAATTTTGATTGAAAGGATTTTCCAAAAGTCTATTATGAAGGATTTTTCCAAGATTTTTAAGAGTTGTTTGTGAGATAGGATTTGATTGATGTTTTATATGGATGAAATGATTGGTTGTTTTGATCCTAAATGAACCTAAGAGAGACTTGCTTACAAGACCAAGTTTTTGAAGAACATGCTTTGCCCTAAGAGTACTTCAAACTAAAAGATCAATGTTTTCTCAAAAGACCATAAGACAAAAGATAAACAAGCACATGTGTGGGGTTCAATTGATTTTATCATGATTAATGAATTTATTTTACCACAAACACTTTCTCGCCTTATCTTTTCAAACTAAATGTCTAATGTCCTAATTTATTTTCATCCCACAAATTCCATTTTGTGGAAATCGAGAAAATCAAGGCAATAGTTCCCTAATGTTGACTTTAGTGAGAGAAAATTGAGATATAATTCCAAATAATTAGAAGCCTCTACGGATGAAATCCCTAGGACAAGCAGTAGCACTTGGATTTTTTCAAAGGTATTTGCTTCTTCTAAAGGGTTTGAAATTTGATGATCACGGTTGAACATTTTTTTTTTTCAATTTTTAAGATCCAAGCAAAGTGTTTTGATTCCAAGAAAATGCACAACCCTATGGATAGTCAAGAGGCAATATTTGTTGAATCCCCACTTGGATAAATCCAACTGTGCTTATTCTTGGTGGATGATTTAAATATTGACCACACTGGCTCCCCTCCATGACACTCACTTCTACAGGTTAGCCAAGCTTCAGTACCCATGAAACTTACCATGGAATACTTCTCATCTCTACCAAGAACCGCAAAAATGTGGGGCGACTTCAGAATGACCATTCTTGCACCAACAAATAGTTTAAGGATTTGGGATTTCTAAGCAAAAGGTTCTAGTATAGGCATTTCATTCGTTGGGGATCAACCATATGGAAAGAGACCATTTCTTCCCTTCTTGTCGGAATAATCCTCATGATACTTGAACTTTCCTCAAGTACCCACACTTATATATTGGGTGGAAGTCGCTTGGCTTTAGCGTGTTCCCAGTTGGGTCATCCCTGGGGTGATTAATTTTTCCCACCAGGTAGGCCCTCTAACGATAAACAAAAGCAAGCAAGCACATTCGTAGTTCAATCAATCTTTGTTTGTGTGAACAAAGAGAAAACACACACGATATACTCCACTCACACTAGAAAATTTTTGTTCAATTTTAAGAATCCAAATTGAAGTATGGAGGAAATCACTTATACAACTTAATATTGTAGACACGTACAATGTACTGATTGACATTTACATCTGATCCTAACCATTAACATTGTTTCATCCTAAATCATCCTCCGGTCTAACCATTTAATCAAATTCCCTTATTTCATTAAATTCATCAATATTTCTTCTCTTATTTAAATAAATCAGTTATTTAATTAAGTCATTATGTCTCGATATTTGATTTAAATAAATCCACAAATTCAAGTCAAATAGGTCACATCATTTAATCCCTTTATTAAATTAATTAACCTTGATTAATTTAATCTCTTCTCATGTCCCATCCTCTAGCTTTTCCCACTTGCACATGAAAATAGATTTAATTGATTTATTAAATCTCTATTTTCCTCAACAAGGCATCTTTTAAAGAATATTCCCCAAATTTGAATTCAAAATCCAAGTGGGATAAGTCCTTCCAATAAGGAATTTACTCCATCTTACATGTCATTTGCCTTGAGCCAAGTGGCATTCAATGCATTTTTCCTTCCCTCTTGCATGTCATTTCAACAAATTCAAAATTCAAAAATATGCATTTATTGGCACAATCATCAAAACTTGCACATCCTCCATCCATTCACAAGTTGACAAGTGGCACTTTTCCATTGGCTAATTCTTAGTCCCACATTGCTCTATTTTGGGAATTCCTTCATCTCCTCATTCTATTATCCGCACTTTGTGTAAACTTACTATGCTCAAATCATTAGAAACTTTCATCCATCATCATTGAATTCATAGCTAGGTTATGCAGATTTTTCTATTGGAGCACTCATCAAGCATCAACAAAGTGGATCAATTATCATCACACATCAATCTTGCATCATAGGAGTTGGGAAAGGGCCAATTTTCACATCAAATTGACACCAATTCCCCCATGGGATCAAGAGTTTGCTCGTTTAATTAGGATTTGATCTCTCTTTTATTGCTATTTGATTGTATTCTTCATTTATTTTCCTAATTTAAACTTTGCTAATGGATTTCATGGGGAATCCTTGTTCTTGATTGCATTTCACTCTCTAATGTGTTTGTTCATGTTTTTTTGTAGGTATTAGGATTGGGGTTCATACATTTGGCGCTAGAGGGAGGGAAATCTCACATTCTAATCACATTTTTTTTATCAAAATTACGTGTTTTTGTTTGTCTATAGGAAAACTCCAGCGCTGGGAGCTCAGCATCACTATTTAGCACCACTAGTTTTCTAGCATCGCTATATAGGACCGCTAAAAAATCAAATTGCATCGCTGAATCCTTCCCACCCAAAAATTTGAATTCCAAACTGCGCCACTGGAACCTATTTCACTCAAACTGCATTTTTGGACAAAAGTGCGACGCATTTGTGCTCACTGGCCTGATTGCAGAGTGACACTGACTGTCAAGTAGCACTATACAACACTGCTGGAGAAATCAAACTGTGATGCCTTCGTGGATTGCACCGCTGCAGTGAAGTATAAAGTGAAATTTGATTTATAGCACATGCTTATTTTTGAATTTTGATTCTTTTGTCTATTTTCTACCTTTTTGACCTCTATTTTGCATAATATCATTGATTTGTCTTGTAGGTTGAATTGATCAAAGAGGAAGAAGAAGAGAAGCATGATGATGTCATCTCACAAAAATAAGTGTTTTTAAACACATTAGTGTTTGTTTGACACTCTTGGAGGATTCATTACTCCTCTTAAAGAATTTTTTTCATCTTTTCATGTTTAGGATCCACTAATTTCATTTGGGCTTTAAAAAGAACTTTTGAATTCTTGTTACAAAAAGGGCTTAAAAAGAACATTAGGATTCAAATTTACTAAAGTTCATTTTGGGATTAAAAATTGAACAAAACAACTCTCATTTGTCCTTTGGTTCTTTAAAAAGAACTCACAATTGCTTTGTGGACTTAAAATGAACATGTGCAACTCTATTTTTGTGATTTCTTACTTGAAATAACATCATTGAAAAGGATGTATGTGCTTCTCTCGCGCTTTATAGCGATCTTGAGAATCAAAAGGGCTTTTGTGATCTTAGGTTGAGATAAAGTAATCACCTACACACTTCATTTTTGGGTTTAAAATTGAACAAAATTGTACGAGTGTGAATAAACCTATTGCATGTGTTCTCCCTTTGTTTCTAAACAATGGTTGATTGAACTATGAATATGTTTATTTGCTTTTGTTTATCTTAGAGGGCCTGCCTTGGGGAAAAAGTACTCACCCAAGGGAACGACTCAACCAGTAACACTCTAAACCTGAGAGTATTTCCAACTGGGATATAAATGTGGGTATTGGAAGAAATTCCAATATCATGCAGTTGACTCTGACAAGTAGGACAACAATGGTCTCTCGCCACACAGGGTCAACTCCTATGAACGGAAAGTCCTAATTAAAACCCATGTTTTAGAATTGCCAAAATCCTTGATCTATTTGTTGGTGCAAGAACGGTCATTCTAAAGCCACCCCACACTTTTATGGTCTTTAGTAGAAATGGAAAGCATGCCATGGGATTTCCATGGGTGTTGATGCTTGGATTCCCTGTATAAGTGAGTGTCGTGGAGGGGAGCCAGTGGGGTCAAGCATCTAACCATTCACTAAAGATAAGCATAGCTGGACTTGTCCAAGTGGGGACTCAACAAATATTATCTTTCACATCCATAGGTTTGTACTTATTCTTGGTTACAAAATGCTTGGCTTATTCGAAAACATTTGAAAACAAACATTTAACATCATCATCAAAATTTTAAACCCTTTAGGAGGAAAATACCATTGACCAAATTCTCGTGTTATTGCTTGCCCTTGGGATTTCATCCTTAGAGGTTTCTAAGCACTTGAATTTACATCTCAATTTGCCTACTAAATTTAAACAATAGGTAACCCTTGCCTTAATTTCATCAAAGTTTCACATAATGTACCTTGTGAAATGAGAAGAAGTGGAGACATTGGACATCTAGTTTGAAAACCTAATCAAGAAGTGTTTGTGGTAAGACAAAGTCATTAAGTAAAGATCAAAAAACAATTGGACCCCAAACATGTGTCTCCAATGATTTCACACAAGATCAAGATCAAGAAACCAAAGGTAAAATCCCTTAGTCTGAAATCCCATCAAAAGCGTCTCTCAATGCTATACGAATTTAGACAAAGATTGCTTTTCAACTTTTATAGAAAGGCTTCAAGAAACAATCCTGGATTGTACTCATTCTATTATTGCCAAAATCAAAATCTTTTTAGATAGTTTGAACATCTTGTCTAGAGTATTGCATGTTCTTCAATACCGAGGTCTAGTAAACAAAGTCTCTTTTTAGGTACATCCTAGGATCAAAATCAAAACTTCATCCATCCTTGAACATCAAATTCAAAATCATCTCATCAACAACTCTTTGAGAATCTTGGAAAGATCCTTTATGTTGAAACTTTAGGAAAATAATTTGAAATCAAATCCTGAAAATAACTTTGTTTGGTTAAATGTGTGTAGATGAATCCTTCTCCACATATTTGATCAAATTATCAAAACTTGTGAACAAATTCATCCCTTGATAACATCCAACATCTTGGGATTGAGGAGTTCATTATCATCTTGTTTGAATATGAGTGTTTAGATGAATCCTTCTTCTCACACCTAGACAAATTATCATCTTGTGGACAAATTTACTCTAAGACAACATCCAACCTCTTAGAGTTTGTGAGTTCACCAAAATCCAAAAAAAATCAATCCTAAATCAAAGTCCTAAAGTTTAACATACCCCTTCAAGATTTTCTCAAGAATTCCAAACATCCATCAAACATCCATCTTACATCCATATCATTATCACCCTTTGATCCTTAAATCATCCTAAAAAGTTTCCTTTTTTGTACCTAGAAAGATATATCAATCCAAAAAATTAGATATTCATCTCCTATATTCTTCAAAATTGATCCCTATTTTATGGTGCAAAATATATCTCAACACAAGAAGAACATGGAAGCCAACAAAGAAACACCCACTTCAAGTGACCTAAGCCAAACAAACTCTGAAATGAATCTCGTCGAAGCAAATAATCTTTTAACTAACTTTCCCTCATCATCACAAAATCCACAAGGGGAAAGTCAAGAAGAGGATCATACCTTTGGGATGTTACATGAGGAAATCACGGAAATGCTTCAAAATATGTAAAACCATAAAATTATCAGTATCATGATGAGACTCAACCCTTCATTATACATGCTCGAATTAGAAAAACAAGGGGATAAACTCCCTTCTAATTTTGACATGAGTACTATAGTGGAGACATCTTCTAGGATCACACCCCCGATCTCATCCACCATCCCCATCTCATCTACATCCCCATCCCAAAATATCACTCAAAACATACCAAAAATCACATCTTTCGCTCCAACTCAACCTAATGTTAGTAAGGGAAATGCATTTCTTAATGCTATTCAAACACACCGTCTTGTCAATAATCAAGACTTGGACGCAAACACCATTTTGGGGAAAACCATACCCCTAAATCCATTGCATACATATGTCCCTCTCACCTTTCAAGATCCTAATGAACCATCATCATCATCATTCCGTGCAACACCCCAAACCTCTCTCCCTGTGACCTCACAAGGAGAGGAGGACATGTTCAGACCAGGAGGAATTTTCAAAACTATGTCATTTTCTCAAATCACACCCCTCACATTTCCACCACTTTTTCCATTGACATCATCATCCACACCACTCCTTGGATTAGGGCTTCACCCTTTACCAAGTATCAATCAAAATATCACAAAAAACTTTCAAAACTTGTCATCGACATCACAACAACAGATGACAACTACACAAGCAATCACAACATCATCAACCACCCCCATAATATCTCAAAACATGGTCTCTCAAGGACCAATTACGTCAATCACGCCACCTACCACTCAAACCCCAATCACTAACATGACAACACTTCTCACCACCACCACAAGCACCATTTTGAATCCACCACCACCCCCACCACCACCAAGCTCCAATATATCAAGCCAATATAATATGGCATTGCAAGTAGCTCAGCAAGCTGCTTATCAAAAGGGATTCCTGTAAGTGCAAAAACAAAAAGCCGCACAACTAGCTACTTAGCAAGCCGCTCAAGCTGCACAAGTAGCCCAAGACGCATTGCAAGCACATCAAGCTGCATAATTCCAAGCATTCTTATAGCAACAACCACAAGCCACACACACTGCACAAGCACAAGCTCAAGCCCTAGCACAAGCTCAAGCTCAGGCACATGCTCAATATCAAGCACAACAAGCTACATATGCACAAGCACAAAAACAAGTAGAACAATTACAAGCATATCAACAAGCAATAAAACAATATCAAGAGCAGCAAGAAGCAAACCAATTGGAAGCCCAACAACAAGTGTTGTTAGAACAACAACAAGCACAATAGCATGCTCAACAACAAGCAATCCTAGCACAACAACAACAAGACCAACAACAAGCATTGTTTATATAGCAGCAAGTGCAAGCATACATGGCTCGACAGAATGTGAAAATACCATCAAACAACACATTAAACAACCCACCCATCCAATCAATAATCGAAACACCCCAAAATACTTTCATTCCATCCCATGATCTGCAAAATGATGTAACAACACAAATTAGGTTGCTCTCACAACAAGTGCTCGATCTTCAATCAAGGAAAACCACAAAAACACCAAGCAACTTGTGTCCCTATCCATTTGATAGGAGCCTTGTGATGAAACCATTCCCGAAGGGATTTGAGATCCCCAAGTTTGACAAGTATCATGGGACAGGAAACCCTAAAGATCACATCAGGGAATTCCAAGTTCATTGCATGTAAGTCACATATGACAATACCTATTTGATGCAGCTATTTCTGAGGAGTTTGGATGGCCATGCTATGGAATGGTTCTCTCGCCTACCTATAGGCATCAAAACATTCCAAGAAATTATAGGTGCATTCATTAAAAACTATGCATGCAACATTGCCATGGATGGTAGTCTAGAAGAAATCTCAACTCTGAAACAAGGTAAGAATGAATCATTCACTTCATTCCTACAACAATGGTGATCCAAGGCCAATCAGAGTAAATGGGTCATGCTCGAGGAACAACATGTATGCACCATCATATCCAACCTTGACGACCTCTTGGAATTCCATCTCAAGGTACAAGGGATTACCATGTATGACTAGTTGATCTCCAAGGTGCTCAACATCAAACGAACCCTTATGACACAACTTGGGGGATCAACTTCATACCTTGAACAACAAAACAACCACCCACCCACCAATTACAATGACAAACCCCGCACGTGGGCAAGAAACAAAAACATTACCAATGATGGTGTCATCGACACCAAACTTGTCATCAGTTCCCCTCGCCAAAATACACCTGCACCAGAAATCCAAATCCAACACCAAAACATTCATCAAGCAACACAACAACTAAACAACAAAAAAGCAATTAACAATGTCAATGATCAAAGGGGACCACCCCAACGAAACAAGAACTACCCCAAAATAAAATACACCATTCTAGGGGAACCACTTGAAGTCATCATGAAGAATCTAATAAATGAAAAACTCATTAAGGCTCCCACCTTTGAGAATTACCAAGAACTAGATGTGAAACCTCCTTGGTATAATGAGAATCAACTATGTGACTTCCATAAAATCAAAGGGCATACCACAAATAGTTTTATGAGGTTAAAAAACATAGCTCAAGATCTCATCGATCAAATGTCTAACAACCAATAGGAAACCAAAACCTTAAGATATACACGAATTTGATGCCTAACCATGGCAATAAAGGGAACAATAACATAGATAAGGGAAAATAAACCTTAAAGAATGTAAAACATGTGTATGACTACATTGTGGCATCTTTGGATGACTACTGAGCTACCATCACCATCAAAGGAGCCCATGCAGACTGTGGAGCCACCACAAGAGGCAGCAAAGTTACCATTATAGGATCATCCCAGCCAAATAGAGTCCCTGCACCTAGATTTGTCCCTAATGGCTATAATGTCCTTGATCAACTCAAAAGAACACTAGCACAAATCTCCATCATGGAGTTACTAAAAATATCATCTTCTCATAAGAAAATCCTTGAGGAAGCATTGGCTTCATCCACTGTCCCTGTAGATCTTGATGCGGAGGAATTCCAAGCTATGGTCAGAAATATCATTACACCAAATCTCCTCACATTCTCTTACCAATATTTTTCCACTCAACCATCTCATAACCATGCACTCCACTTAGAGATCCTAGTGTAGAAAAATAAAGTCAAACGATTCTTGGTGGATGGAGGTGCAAGATTGAATATTTGTTCCCTCAAGCTCATTAAACAATTAAAAATCTCAGAGGATTCTATCGACAAAGGAAAGGGTATCACAATAAGAGCATATGATGATCAAGAAAGATTGTCCCAGGGCACAATTAGAATCCCTATTCAGGTAGGGCCAACCATCATGGAAACCACTTGTCAGGTCCTAAACCTTGACTTGTCGTATAACATACTCCTAGGATGCCCATGGATTCATGCAATGCAAGTAGTAGCGTCAACTTTCCATCAATGTGTGAAATTCACATATAAAGGACAAGAAGTCATAGTCCATGGAGATCCTGAACCATTCTCCTATTGTAAAATCCTTGAGGAAAAGTACTATAAAATCCCCCAAGTACCAAAAAATGATGAGGGCCCATCTACACCATACATTGATCCCGCCACTCTTGCTTCCACTTCTGTGATAGAGACACCTGCCACTCTTGCCATTCCCACCATCTCTGACATTAATGTCATCATCCAAGATAATAGTTGTGGAAACTACAAGCTCCCTAAAACTTCTTTTGTAGTAGGGGAGTTACCACAATCTCCTAGATCATGGGGACGTCCACAAGTAAATGAAGCCCCTACATCTCAAACATCTCTTGAGGACTATCCCAACTTTACAAGTTGGGGAGACCTTGGCTGAGAGGTTATCGAGGTGGACCCATCTCATCTCCTATACCAAGATGAGAGACCAGCAGCTAATTTACCAATGGATGACAGAAGCAAGTGTCTGCAAATGATGCTCACAATGGGCTATGACAGAAACCAAAAACTTGGGAAAAATGACAATGGGCTTATAATACCTATCATTCCAGAGATGTGAATGAGAAGTATTGGCCTTGGATGTACCCCTCTGAGTATAACCATACGTGGCTAAGGTCCTCCAGTTAGAAAGGTCAAAAATCCTCGTCAGCAATCAGTAGTTGAATTGTGCTTACCAGTATCTCCAAGTCACGTCATAGACAACTTTATGTTTGACATAACTGACATCTATAGTAGTAGTGATGACGAGGATCCCATAACCAACCTACCTAGGATTTTTGAGGATACCACTCTCTTCATGATTAGCACCTTATCTTTTGAATCAAACCACCAAAATCATGAAATCCACCTAGTATACCCCCAACTCATCGACTATGACCAATGAGGAGCACCAATTCTTGATACATTCAAAAACGATGAGGCGCTCTCAGAATTCATGGGACTACAGGTTAACATTCCATGTGGGGATCAAAAAGTAGGGTTCATAATTGAGCTAGATACATAGGCCTATTATGGGGAAATGATTGAATCCCTCAGTCGCAAAAGTAAAAAATTGAGAATAATATCTAAGTCCTTGAGTGAAAACCACACTATGGCACTCTCCGACCAGAAAAAAAAAAAAGTAAAAAGAAAGGATGCATCCAATGGTGAAAACCTCTTCGAGGTTCCTGAGGATGGGGGATTCGATCTTCCCTTTAGAGCTTTCCATCAAGAAAAATCAACAGTCTGGGCAGAAAGATGCAATCCAGTCAATCTAGGAACAAAGGAAACCCCACACATCACATTCTATGTAGAGTCATTACTATCAGAGGAAAAAGAGCTCTTAGTAGCCTTCCTAAGAGAGAGATAGATAAATTTTATGGAGCTATGTTGACATGCTAGGGCTTGATCCAGAAATCGTGGTTCACCACTTAGCAATATACCTAGAAGCAAAGTTTGTTAAACAAAAACTCAGAAAAATGCATCCTCAGATCACCCTACTAGTCAAAATGGAATTTAAAAAGCTACTAGATGCAGGATTCATTCAATTGATAGATTATCTAGAATAGGTGTCAAACTTGGTGCCTGTCTCAAAACCTGATGGGGGCATCAGAATTTGCACAGATTTCAAAGACTTGAATAAAGCATGTCCAAAGGATGATTTCCTGTTGTGCAACATTGACATGATCGTAGACATGACGGCGGGACATGAAATGCTTTCCTTAATGGAAGGTTTCTCAGGTTATAACCAAATCATGATAGCTAAAGAGGACCAACATAAGATAGCTTTCACTTGTCCATGGGGGACTTACTACTGGAATATGATGCCATTCAGCTTGAAGAATGTAGGAGCAACATACCAAAGGACCATGACATTAATCTTCCATGACATGATCCATAAGACGGTCAAAGATTATGTTGATGAAATTCTAGCCAAATCCAGAAAGAAAAAAGATCACATAGCAACCTTAAGTGCCATTTTTGACAGGATGGAGGAGTACAAGGTCAGATTAAACCCAAAGAAGTGCATCTTCGGCATACAATCCAGAAAGTTGCTAAGATATATAGTGTCAATGAGGAGTATTGAGGTAGATCCAGCAAAGGTAAAAGCAATCCTTGACATGGAGGAACCAAAAAAATTAAAGCAATTGAGAGGTCTCCAAGGTAGGCTTCAAACCATTCGAAGATTCATAGTACATCTGGTGGACAAACAGAACCCATACTCTCACCTACTTCACAAGGGAGTAGCGTACAAATGGGATAACAAGTGTGAAGAATCCTTCAATAAGATCAAGGAATATCTACTTACACCACTAGTCCTAATGCCACCAATCCCAAGAAAACCATTAATTCTCTATGTATCAGCAACAACAGTAGCCCTTGGAGCTCTCCTAGCTCAACATGACAAAAATGGAACAGAAAGGGCCATCTATTACATCAGCAGAACAATGGTCGAGCATGAGTTAAACTATTCATTGATCAAGAAAGCATGTCTAGTAGTAGTGTTTGCATCACATAAATTCAGACATTACATGTTGGCACACAAAATAAAACTCATCTCCAAAATTGAACCTCTCAAGTACTTACTGTCAAAAGTAATGCTCACTAGAAGAATTGCCAAATGGGTGATGATACTATCAGAATACGATATTGAATATGTGGAGTGGAAAGCAATCAAAGGCCAAGTCATCGCAGATCAGCTTGCAGAAGCACCAATCTATTTAGAGAATCCTCTCATCCCAGAGTTTCCAGATGAATCTATTTTTAATCTCAATATAGCTGACCATTGGAAACTCTACTCTGATGGCTCATACATGCAGCATGGATCAGGAGCCGACATCTTCTTTATCACCCCACAAGGGGATTGTATACCAAGGTCTTATAAATGGGTGTTTCCCTGCACCAATAACATTGCATAATATGAGGCTTTAACCATAGGTCTCATAATAGTAGTGCAGTGGAACATTAGAGCTCTCAGAGTATACAGAGACTCTCAATTGATAATAAACCAAGTGAATGATGAGTACCAAACTAAAGATGATAAGCTCACTCCATACAAGAAATTGGTCGAGACTCTCAAAGAATCCTTCATTGAAATTACATTTGAGCATATTCGCAGAGCCAACAGCAGAGCAGCAGATGCCATGGCAAGAATTGGATCCTTATTGGACATTCCTCACAATGTCCCAAAATATGAATTCTTGATAGAATAGCTTCTTGTGCCTGCATTCGAGGTACTAGAATCAGAATTTGTGTGTGAAATCATTGGTCCCGGTGATCCTTGGTACCACAAAATTTATACATACCTTCGAATAGGAGTCATACCTACTGACTTACCCTCAACCCTAAAATGAACCTTTGTAAAAAAGGCATCCTGATTCGTCATCCTAGGAGATACCATGTATTGTAGGAGCATAGAAGGAACCCTACTACGTTGTTTAAATGTTGAGGAGGCATTGAATTCTCTAACTAAAGTGCATAATGGTATTTGTGGTTTGCACTCGAGTGGAATGACCATAGCCAAGAAACTACTGAGGATGGGGTATTATTGGCCCACAATGGAAAGAGAAGCACATGACTATGTCAGAAGGTGTCTACAATGTCAGTAGCATGGGAACCTCATCCATGCTCCAACTCAAGTACTTCATCCCATCATCACGCCATGGCCCTTTTTGCAGTGGGGACTCGATCTCATTGGAAAAGTCACACCCACTTCATCTAATGACCATATGTTCATCATAATCGCCACAAAGTACTTTACTAAGTGGGTGGAAGCCATACCTATGACATATTTAACTGGGAAGTAGATATCAAAGTTCATCCTAAACTATCTCATTGGCCGCTATGGTGTTCCACAAGCCATTATCACAGATAATGGGATACCATTTAAGAATTGGGTGATCCCATAATAGTGGTTTACAATTTTTGGCCAAACTGGACACTAAAATTATTATTTTTAACTAAAT
>VDFB02327359.1:0-67951 GCA_007258455.2 Sequoia sempervirens
AGAGCTTAGGCTCAAACTTTTTTGGCGGTTTTTTTTGTAATAAAAATTCGTAGTTTTCCTAAGGATTTTTTATAAAATTCTTAGATGTTTTTGCTCGGAATTTTTTTTTAAATCGAATTTTAATAGTTAACCTGGAAAATTGAAAAATTATTCTAGAAGATTTTTTGATGGATTTTTATAAAAAATGCATTAAAAGTTTTTAGCCATTTTTTTAAAGATAAAAATCGAGGAATTTTGTGAACCGACTTTTTGGAAATCGAAGGGTTTTTTAAGCCAATTTTTGAAGGGTTTGTTGCAACAGATTTTTTGAAGAAATTCAAGGGTCCTCTTGAAGCAGATTTGAGGGTTTTTTTAATCTTGAGAATATTTATAAAAATTTGAAGAGTTTCTAAAAAAAATTCTATAAAAAATTTTGCTGATTTTTAGAAGTTTTTGAAGATCTTTTCTAAAAAAGTCTTGCTTTTTTAGAGTTTTTTGGTTTTTGAAAAAAATCTTGCTTTTTCAGAAGTTTTTGAAGATTTTTTCTGAAAAAATTCTTGTTTTTTCAAAGTTTTTGAAGGTTTTTTCTGAAAAATCTTCTTGTTACTGAGCCTCATTTTAAATGATTTTTTTTAAAAAGCGTGAGTTGTGCCAGTTGATTGTCCAAGGAGTTGTGCCAATTGATCACAAACTTTACCTCATTTTTCGAGCTTTTGAAAAACAGGAGGGATAGTTGCTTTGACCAACATCGTGTTGGAAACTGCACAGAGGTTCAATGGAAAAAGTTATAATACCTAGAAGCAAAGGAAGCTCACAATTTTCGAGTGTCAATGTCTGGATTTGATTGTTCTGTGGGAAAGGACCAGTAATCACAAGGTGGTTATGCTTCTCCAACTATCAGTCACCAATGATATATTTCCAAAAGATCATGGATAAACTTGGTTTATGTTTGTAGTATGACCATTAAGGGAGGGTATTAAAGTATTAATTGTAATATTTAATGGTCATCTTAGCTTTAGTTAGTCGATAGTTTACTTTTAGTTAACTTAGTTAGCTTTTAGTAACTTATATTTATGCTTTAGTTTGTTTTAGCATCTTTTGGTTATTTACTTTAGTTTTCTTTAAGTTTCTTTAGTTAACGATGATGTATTCATCTCCTTTGTAAATAACAGAATAACAAATATCGAATATCAATTATCATTTGAGCCTAAGCCATCAAAGGTGATATGTTTTATAGATAAAATAACATTTTGTTATGTAGTCCAATTGTAAATAATACTTTGTCTATTTTGTAGCCCTATGTGGTTTTTGTTTGGGCCCTCCATATGAGCAATCTGATTTTTGTAATATTTTTATTATCAAATATCAAGGGGTATGGCCCCCTTAAGGTAAGTTCATCTATTAAAAAAATACATAATATATATTATTAAATATATACAGAGCAAATTGAAAGAGGTTCTAAAAAATAACAAGATTCACATTGCCTTGAAACTAAATTTGATTTAATATTAGAATCTAAATTTTACACATTTTTCAATTTCTATTAACACTTAACATATAATTAATATTTTCATATTATTATTGTGTGATAAGTTTTACAAGCATTCAACTAAATGCATACTAATCAACAATTGTAGCATATACTGCAAACTACAAATATTTAATGTGTATCTAGAAACCAAAGTTTTCCTTAATTAAGTAATTAAATAATAGAAATAATTTGAACACAAATTGATAAGTCAAAATTTCAAATGAAAGAATGCATAAAAGTATTACTATATCTTGCTCAAAAATAACTTTGCACAATGTTCAATTGGAAATTCATATTATAAAATCAATTTACCAATTTTTGTAGTAAGCTCCACTATCCATTCATTGGAAGTACAGTTTGTTGTAACTTATAGTAACTAACAAAACATTAAATTCAAATTTGGGTTTGTTAGAACTTGGGCCCAAAATCAAACTCAAGCCACTGGCCTATGTTCATCAAACAATGTAAAGTTTATCATTTATGAGTAGTCAAAAGAATAATATTTTAATTATATTTAATAATTATACATTTTACTCAGGTTCAATGTATAATATAAGTACAAATAGATTATTAATGTTGCACTTGTTTTTCATGTACTTGACACTTTACACTTGTTTGAGAATGACAAAAAACTTATTAAGTTATTGCACATAGTATTGCACCCAGGGAATTGAATCAAGTTTCAATGACTAAGTGTTGGGTCAGCCTACAATACTATGTCCCACTTTTAGGCCAAGTTGGACATTAATTTCACTTTATGAAACCTATAGCAACTAAACCATTAATAATTTGGAGATGATGTGAACTAGTGACTTGTGAGAATTTGTGTGTAGATTCTAAATATATATTTTTTTTAAAAATTAGAAATAAATAATGAATTTTTACGTAACTTTTAATAACTTATTTTTTATAGTAAATAACATTTTTAAAGAGTGACGTTTATGTCGTCATACATAACTCTTTTTATTGAAAGAATAAAATTATAATTTTTTAAAATATAAATTTTTAATATCAATATCTAGTGCAGGGATTTTTTTCATTATTTTTTATTGCATAGCTTTTTTTAATTAATTTTTTAAATCAAAGTTATTATAATCAAGACATAGGTGCATGTCACCGTGCATAACTTGTTTTGTATGTATTGAAATTAATTTTCTTTTTTTATGAAACAAGAATATCAATACCTAGTGCACACATATTTTTTAGAAAAAGAAATTTCTATTTTTCTATTTTTTTGTGTGTGAAACAAATACCATGATGTTTAACGAAAAAACAACATTCACAAGAAATTAAATATAAATATAATAATAAAATTAAAATATTTAAAATTATACTTTTTGGAATACTTATAATAAAAGCTACATACTTAAAAAATACAATTTCTAAACGACTTTATTTAATCCCTCAAAAGGTAAAAAACAAGTGTTTTTTTTGCCAAGATTTTGATAGGTGCAAAAAAGACTCCATTGTGGATATGTTTTAATACTAGAGAGGTTCTATCCAAGGGGGTTTGATCTAAGGGGGTACTATCTAACCCTCTTCAATTAAAACCCTTTAGATGGAACCACTCAAGGCTTATTGGTTTCTCTAAAAATATGTGATTTCAGACAAAAATTGGGGACCCATTATTGTGGGATGACCCTGTTGGTAGTTGAAAGTGAGAGGGACACTACAAGTACTCAAGCAATTCCTTTTTTCAAATAAGTGAAAGACAAAAATCCTACATTTCTTCAAACTTTTCATTACTAATTTACTAAACTTATAAGCCTTCATTTTCAATTTTTTTAATTTTAAAGTTTAGGTTTGAGGGTTTACAATCATGTCTACCACCCCAACAGTGAAAGACAAACTAGCAATAAACAAAATAGACTAGGTTGAACTACTTACAACCCCAGGTTTTATTGATAAATACTATGATATTTATTATCTTGTAATCATTGATAGATTGACCTCACAACTTAGATATACGTCTGATAATAAGGCACCAACTCAAATGCAAATTAACAAACCATTACCAATCAATAGTATCATTGCACCATGTTAGAATTGTGAAAACTCACAAAACCATGAGCCAAAAGATCAAACAATGAACAAATACACCTTCCACACAAGAGATCTGCAAACAATATATGCAATATTCCTCAACAAGAAAAAACTACATAAGCAAGAGACTATCAAAAAGATATGAAAGCTCAAGTTAATAATTACAATGAGGGTTGAGTGCTATATAGGAGTAAAAGCATAAAAGCACTCCTAAGTTTAGCTTAAGTGCATGAGAATAAATTAGACTAATAATCAATTAAAGATTAATTATTAGCCAATGCATGATTACTCTAACGCACCCGCCCCCATTCCCCTTTAAGATGAACTTAGGGAGTAGCTAAAAACCATAAAAAGATAATGCATGATGGGTCCCGACTAACAAGGCCTCGTGAGGTACCCATGTACAAACAAAAGATCTCTCAAAAATGGAGAAAAGGAGAGAACCATTGTGGGAGAAAACTCCTCTGAGAAAAGTGAATGAAGGACTGAAGAAGCCTCCAAATCAAGGTGTGAAGGACTAAGAAGCCTCCAACCAAAACAATGTCTCAAAAAAAAGAGGAACATGTAAAACATTGTTGAAGCACGAAGAAGCTATAGACTGTTGTTGAAGATGATTGATATGGTGTGGAAACGAAGAACCTCCTCTAAAACAAATGGTTATCAAAATTAAGATAACAAGAATCTGCATGAGTGCCCCAATGGCACTACTCAAATAAAATGGCAAACAAAGGTAAAACATTTGGAAATCGAAGATACAAGTGTTAAGATCAAGACGACTATACTACATGAGTGCCCCCAACGACACTACTGGAATCAGATGGCAAACAAAGGAAAACATCTGGAAGTCGAAGATACATGTGGTACATGAATCTGCATGAGTGGCCCCAACGACACTACTCAACATGCAAGTCAAAAAATGCAAGTACCAAATAGTCTAAAGAACATTGATCATGAGAGATACAATAATCTGCATAAGTGTCCTCAACAATACTACTAGAATTAGATGGAAAACAAAGGCAAACATCTAGAACTCAAAGATACAAACGGCACATGAAACTGTATGAGTGACCAAAACCGAAACTACTCAACATTGCATGAAAACTACAAGTCAAAAATACAGGTACTAGTAGTCTCTAATCAAATGAAAATGGAAGGTCGCCTCCATAAACAGGAATGTAAGAATTTCCATATGGTAAATGATCCATCTCACCTCAAATGCAAATAACCAACCATTGATGTACGCTACATCCGAAAGTACATAAGAACAAGAACTAGATACGTAGATCACTCCAACGCGAAACCAAGGAAGCATTAGTACCAACAAAAGAAACCCCCCCATAATGCTAAAAAGGGAGAGTCAAGACAAGTACACTAAAACTGTGTGAAACCAAGAAGTGCATGTAGGAGAAACAACTTGCAAATAAAAGGGTGTGCAAACTAAAACACACACGCATGAGGCAAGAATCACTAGGATTCATTGTTGTCGTGGAAGGGACACTCACTTGACAAAGGTATGATGGCAAACCAAAGGCAAACATCAACACCCCCCTGACACTTCATATCATAATGCAAATACAAAAGGCACAACAGGATGTGTGAAATCCCCAAAAAGTATACACCAGAATGGCACTTTATATCAATGCGTCTACAAAAAAGAATGTGCATGAAAAAGATGTCTACAATGCCTACTGGAAATACATATAGAATAGCCAAAAATGAGTCATCCCATGCAAACAAAAAGTTTCTAGGAGCTAAGACGTCCAAGTAATTCATCAGATTGTGAAAACACAAAAATCTAAATAAAATGTACCTGGAGAACAATCTGGAAAAACTACATGGATGGAAGTGAAGAGCTCTAAAAGACAGTTCCAACGCCATTGGAATTGCGAAAAATGAAAAAATTTGGTCAAAAGTTACGAGCTTGAGACTAAAAAATAGTACCTATGACTTCAACAGGCTGTAGAATGCACCAACAACAAAAAAAGGTGATGAGACCCACACCAATGGAAAGTTGGCAGAATCAACTTTCGGACAATATCTCGTTTGTCAAAAAACAATATCATATGCCCAAGTTATGGCCAAAAGAAAAAAATACCCCTTTTAGGGCACAAAGGGGTCAAAGAGAGCAAAGTCACCATCTATACCGCTGTCATGCTGACGTCAACAGGATATTCCCAATCACCGAAAAAAATATCTGGCCCCCTACATGAAAAGTCGACTAACGAAATATTCATGTAAGGTGCCCGAAATACGCCAAAAGTATTCGTTGTTTTAAAACCCGCCACCAAAAATCGGAGGATGACGTCATCCACCAACAAAAGTCATCAGAAAATTAAAATATAAACAAAAAAAAAACAGGTTCGAGAAAACTTGCATGGCCACTGGAAAAGGATATAGGTCGCTGGAATAATTTTCCAGCCGAAAGGGGTAAATGGCCGCTGGCTGCTCATACAGCTGTCGCCGGCAATTTTAAAAGTCAGCGTCAACAGGCTGTACAACCGCAGCCGCAGCCAAAAGGGCCCGCGGGGCCTACAAAAATTAGGTACCTTGCAGGTACTGTGATAAATGCGGCCAGAATAAAAACAAATTCGCCTCCCAAGTATTTGAAACTTGCTTTTTTTTTTAAACTTTCCATGTATATTTTTAAAATTTTCTAAAAAATAGAAAATTAAAAAAACACTGAACCTTACAAAAAAATTCACCCTTTTAAAAAAAATTCCGAGTTGCGTGTCAAAGGGGCCATACAAGAGTTGTACGGCCTTAGAAGAGAAAAAAATTTGCCTCAGAAGCTCCCAACATCAAAATAGGACAAATTTATAGTCAATTCATGGAATTGGCCTCCTGAATCCAACGGCAAGGTCTTTTTCACGCCAAAATGCACCAAAAACCCAAATACCCTTTGGGTCCAAGAAAAAAACAACTGTTTCAAACCCTAGCAAATCTGACCTCACAAGTCCAAATCAAGCCAAACAAAAGGCAAATCTAACTTTCTCGATGATTCTGAATCCAATGATGAGGTTCTTTTCACACTAAAACGCACAAAAAATTCACCCACCTCTAAAATTTACAAAAAAGACAAAGGGGATTCCAAATTTGAAGCCTATAACCCTTGTTGAAGAAATAAAATCTCATAAATTGAGAAGGGGATCGCTGTATCGAGGATTTGATACCATGTTAGAATTGTGAAAAACCACAAAACCATGAACCACAGGATCAAACAACGAACAAATACACCTTCCACACAAGAAATCTGCAAACAATAAATGCAATATTCCTCAAAAAGAAAAAGTCACAAAAGCATGAGACTATCAAAAAGATATGAAAGCTCAAGTCAATAATTACAATGAGGGTTGAGTGCTATATAGGAGAAAAAGCATAAAAGCATAAAAGCACTCCTAAATTTAGCTTAACTGCATGAAAATAAATTAGACTAATAATCAATTAAAGATTAATTAATTATTAGCTAATGCATAATTACTCTAACACACCATAGGTGGTTGGATTGGGACGCGTGATGTTCCCTAAGGTTTTCCTTTGGCCAAAAATTATCATGGTCTGTGCCCAAAATAATGATGAAAACTGAAGAGCAATTGTTCACAAAAATAGAGAAGAAAAAAACTTGTCCATTACCACAAAATAAGTTGGCCACAGGTTGGGGATTCCACCTGAAGATTTTGGATCAATCTGCATTAACCTACAAAAAATTGCTCATAATTATGAAGTAATGGCTCCAAGTTCCAAAAAATATTTTCTCAAAAGAATAACAATTGTTGGTAATGTATACCCAATGTGAAGGCCCTTATAAGCTTGAAATTTTTAAATCATGGGTTAAGGACACTATTTTTATACTAATATTTTCCTTAGATTGGATAGGAATAAGCATGTGGATGTAATTGTCCTTGAAATGATATACAATATCCATTATATTCTTTCACCTTCTAGTTACAAATTTATCGAACACATTGCAAAAGTTATGCATAAACATTTTTTAATAATTAAAGGAGGTCCCACTTCCAACACTACCACCTTTAGGTTCACAACCTACTTGTGCCATTTATTCTAGGGCAGCTTAGAGAAACATTTTTTACCAACAAGCTCTAGATTAAGATCTGATCAAATGATCAACAAGTGAGGTCACTTCCACTATCGGATGGACTCAAACAATAGGATGTATCATAATGGAAGGAACTTCAATTATTTTGTGGACTACTTTTTGGCTCCTTATTATAATGCAATTACAAATACTCCAATTCCTAGACTACCTATCTTGTAGAAATTACATTCCACTGAGAACAAAAATACAATTAGATGACTAGTTGAAATTGCATTCAAATAAGAATAGAAATACAATTAGCTGACTAATACTTCATGGAAGAATATCTTGTGCTAAGATTTTGTGGATCAAGAATAAAGCCCCATAAACCTTCAATACATGTGATAGAGAAGGCTTTTGCACTAGAATATATACAATAGTTGGGTAGTACAGATCAACTATACTTTGTGAGAGATGGATTTTGCACTGGAATATATCTTTCCTTACCTTTTGCATGTGGAGGATTCACATTAGAGAGAAAAGCACTCACTTTGGCACATGACATTTTACAAATTTTAGATTTGATTTTGACTCTCATTAGTGGGATGACCCATGTGAGTGATTAAAGCAAGGGTTGTGGCCAATAAGAATGTTGCACCTAGAGTTCAACATGAAAGTAAACCCCAACTAGAAAGATTGAAAAACAAAAATTCTTGAGATGAGGTCAAAAAATAATTGAAGAAATTGCTTTTGAGGAAGGTATTACTGTTGAACAATTATTAGTAGAAATAACAACATTGCATTCACAAAGATAGTCACAGTCAAAGATTCCAACCAAGAGACACGATAATTTATACCAAGCTACTAAAAAATCTAGTTTAAAAAAATGCCTAGGTCTCTTAAAAGTTTCTCACACAGAGAGACTGAGTGGACACAATAAAAATAATAATTGTTTTTTCACCTATGAGTTATGAACTAAAAACTATTATAGATTTGAGTAGATCTCAAAATATGAAGAGTTTGAGTAGATCTCAAATGATGAAGAGATTAGCAAATTGTGGAATAGAGAGCATTCCTCTGAAGCAATTGATGCTCAACTCAATACTGACAAGGAAGAGCAACCCTTGGACAATGATTTTTTTTATGGTGAATAGTTCATATCCGCAAATATATTGCAACCAACAAAAGGCCAAATCGCCCAAATTTTACGAAATATCGATCAAATGCATTTCAATTCACCATCAATTTATTTTATGAGGCATATGTAACTAATACTTTTGCCATAGTAAACTTCATGTTTCTAATGGTGATTCGCCTGGAATTTTGAAGACATGTATTAATTTACCCACATATTCACCAATACATTAAAAGTTCACCCTATATGAAGACCCATTTCGCCAATGCCATTATAACTTCATGCTAATCCTAGGGCCATAATCACCTTGAAAACTATAATGTATGTGTTTTATTGAGGTCCAATTCATCCAACATTTATATGCACCATTTTATAATCGCACAAGATTCGCCAAATTATTACTATACCATTTAAAACACCTGTGGAATTTGCCAAATATGGATTGATTTAAATACAATTGAAACTTTGATTAATCTTTTACACATTTTGTTCAGCTTTGAGCTCTCGTTTCAAATAATAGGCAAGTTACAACTACAAGCATTAGCGAGTCAATGAAAACCTAAAGATAAGTGATCATTTTTTTATAGTGTTATAATATTCTTTATCTCTTTGTCATTTTTATTTCATTCTTACATTTAATATTGAGTACGAGACATTTAGGGCCCAAGGATCTATATTTAATGATCCTTTTTTAAACAAAAAAACATTATTTTGTAGCTTTTATTTCATAAGAGATGTCAAACAGGAACAAGTTTCCTAAAAGTGGTGAAGAGAGATCATCAAAACACACAAACATAATGTCACACTTCAGCAATGTTTGCAGTCCATCAATTGGAGCTACAACATCAACACTTGTACCATATATTAAGGAACAAGGCAACACCTCAAAAGAAAATTGGAATGAGTTAGTTGACTCGGATGACAATGCTGAAAATGATGTTCTAAGAAATACCCAAGGTACCAAGAATGATAATATGAATAAATCAACTTCAACAAGTGATAAGGAAGATATAGATCCTACACAAAAGGGGAAAAAAAAAGACCAAATCAAAAATAGGGCATGAGTGGGATATGATAAGGAATTTCAGATTATATGGCTGTCAAAGTATCCATTCATTGAATCAATGGAGAATGTAAACAAAGATGAACCTCCAACAGAATGCACATGTAAGATTTGTAGTTGGAAATATCGTATGGACAAGAAGTTGCAGCTAAAACTTGACAATATAGAAAATCATATTGGTGAAGTTTATGAAAAACAAATCATAGAGGAAAAGGAAAAATCAATGATAAGATGAAAAACAAATGAAGAATGTTTTTATGTTAAGCATGTGCTTGAATATGATGTGCATATGCAAAGGAAGATGAAACTTACTGCATGTGGAAGTTTAATTGAAATTCAATTTGGAAAGATAATGGGAGAAACACAAATGGCAAAAACTAGCCATTTGAATGTTGTTTTTCATATTTTGATCAAGGGTGTCCATAGTTTATTATCTTTTATGGGCGTTCCTAACTTTCTTAAACCACATTAGTCAATAAATAGTGGATGGAAATGGGCAAATTGTCTTGCTGAAGTGGAAAAACAAAAATTTACAAGAAAAAATAAAAGAGAACCTTTATTGCATTATCTTTTGATGAAGTTACATTATTTGTCTATTATTGATACGCATTTATATTTCATATAATAAATTAATTTATTATATTTCAATGTTTCATTTTATAATCTAAATTTTAAACATTGTTTTTAAACTTGATTTTATTTTAGAATCTAAAGTTTACACATTTTTCAATTTCTATATTTCTATTAACAATAACAAATATGAAAATACACAAAAATATTAATAATATGTTAATTGTTAAAAGAAATTAAAAAATACATAAAATTTAAAATAAAATCAAGTTTAAAAAACAATGTTTAAAATTTAGAATTTAAAATGGAACATTGGAAAATAATAAATTAATTTATTAATTTTTATATGGAAAGTATAAATGTGTATCAATGATAAACAAATAACATATCATCAACAATTTGAAATATGAAATACAATAGAAATATCTAGTAAATGTTAAATCCTTTATAACTGCCAAATCATCTATTTGCTCTAACCATGAGATTAAGAGCCATTCTAACCCGTCTATGTTTTCTACTGTTTGCATACATCCACTTAAATGCATCTCATCACTACCATTACCTGTGTTATTCATTGTCATCTGTGTTATATTGTTTGAAGTGTTGCAAAACCCTCTTCTTTCACATATGGACCTAAAGATTTTCAATGCCCTTTCAAAAGTAGAACTTTTGATATTTATTATATCTAGATGTATACATTTTCAAGTAATTCTCTAAATTCTTGTCAAATTTGTTTTTTATCTTTGATTTCAAGAACCTCAATGCATTAAAAATTTGTCTATCCTCCACCGACCTCAATATCATGGTTTGACATAGATCAACAAGTTTGAAATATTCCAATATTGAATCATGCAATATTTCAATCTAACTTAAGATTGTCCAAAGTTTTATTATCAATTCATTTTAGATGGGACTCTCCATGAGTTTACATTGTTCCATCATTAATGTTGCAAAATAAACTAATTTCTCTATAAACTTAGATTATTTATAATTCCTTCTATTTATTGTTCCATTGAATTCTAAACTTTTGAAAAATTGATTGGCCAAAGTATTTATCTTGTTATGAAAATCAGGTGGTTGACAAATGATTCAATATTGAGGATACATAACTAACATGAATTCAAACAACTCATCCCAAGAGAATCACTCTCAAATCTCTAAAAAAAATCTCACAATATTCTTCAGAATAGTACTTACAAATTTAACAATCTTGTCCAAAACTTATCTTGTAATAAGTTGTTATATAGCAATTTGTCTAACCTTAGAAAAATAGTGTATTAATATTTAATATCCCCATACAAAAACACATAACTCCCCACTCACATTAAATTGTAACAATATTGTTAATATTTGTCATCAAGTGCCAACTATTGAATTATAGACATGAATATCTACTATTAATAGATATAGATTATCAAAACTTGTCAAACATATCATTTTACATAGTTTTGAATATTCTTAAATAGACAAAAAAAAATTAATCTTTTTTATAAGAATGGTCATTTCCTCCAACATAAAAAGAAGACCAAATAAAGTTCGAGTGCTTTTATAGCATTTAACCTATATAAAAGGTTAGGAGCTTTATATAGTGTGAGGCGATGTCCATAAATTATTCCAATCAATGACTAATATTCTATAATAACTTTTTGTGTTAGCTCATGCAAAAAGATCCATCTAGTATCAACATCCTTAAGAATTTTGTTTCCAATACTTATTCCCTCGGCAAAATGAACAAATTCTACAAATTATTTGGGACTTTAATAGAAGTACGAGTAGAACTCGCTAATAAAAAGAACATTTTGATACTACAAAAAACTTGCTCACAATTTTAAATGTAAATTCATTTTGTAGGACAGGGAGTGAATAGCAATCATGTATGGCGAACAAGAAGTTTGTAACTTTACACAAAGGTCATTACTATGACCTTGCATTACATCACACACCTTTACACAAATCAACTTTTTGGCAATTGTGTAGTCATCCATATCTTTAATTTCATTCAAAGATTTCTTAACTAATTAAAATAGATTTTGTGATGTTGCATTCTCCTTCATTTCCTTCATTTTATAAACAAAGTAGATGGCGTTGGCTAACATGTTTTTTTAAAATATACACACATGCATACATACCCAAGAAGTATTATCTATTATTGTAACTTCATCTAAAGATAATGCAATAAAAGTTTACTATTTTTCTTATACATCTTGTATTTCCGCCTCAACAAGACATGTCCATTCCCATCCATTGTTTATTAACCAATATGTGTTAGGAAAGTTAAGAATGCCTACAAAAGACAATAAACTATTATATTTTAGGTAATTTGTCATAAGATGCCCTCTAATCAATATATGAAAAGCAACACTTAATTAAACAGTATTTGTCAATTGTGTTTCTCTCATCATCTTTCCAAATTGAACTTCAATTGAACCTCCACATGCAACAAGCTTCGTTTTCTTTCCATATGCACATCATATTCCAGGGCATGCTTAACATGACATTTTTTTTGTTTTTCATCTTATTATCGATATGTTCTTTCCATCTATGATTGTTTTTCATAAACTTTACCAACATGTTTATCTTTGATGTCAACTTTTAGCTGCAACTTCTTGTCCCTACAATACTTTCAACTACAAATCTTACACTTACATCATATTGGAGATTCATCTTTGTTTACATTCTCCACCAATTCAATGAATGGGTACTTTAACACCCAATCAATTTAAAAAAAAATGTCATATTCCACTCACCTCGTTTTTTGTTTGGCTTTTTTCCCTTCCATGCAGGATCTACATTTTTATTGTTCCTTGTTGAAGTTGATTTATTAATATTATCATTCTCACTACCTCAAGACTCTATGAATGTGGAACATCATCTAGGGCATGGTCATCCAACTTCCTCTAAGGTAATACCATGTTTATTACTAGATGGTACAAATCTTGATGTTGTATCTTGATCTTCATCTGATGGATGAAAAATATTGCCAAAGTACGAGATTATGTTTTTGCATTTTGATATCTTTTTACAACTTTCAAGAAAATTGTTCCTACTCGACATCTCTCATAAATTAAAAGTTACAAAAAAATGTCGTTTTGTTTAAGCTCACACTTCACTATCAAAGACTCAATACTAACAATTTTTTGTATCATTTGTATTATGTAACAATGAACCTAAATAGTAAATAGGCAAAATCAACAAGAAAGAATCATAGAATATAGATCTTTGGGGTTTATATGTCTCCCTACTCAATATCATCTTAACAATGAAACCAAATTGACAAAGAGATAAATAAACATGAGGAATCTTAAATTATAAAATAATAAAGAAATTATTGTTTGCCTTTCACTGACTCGCAAATGCCTATAGTTGTAACTTGTTTATGATTTGAATTGAGAGCAAAATTGAGAACAATATGTGTAAAAGATTAATTCAAAGTTTCAATTATATTTATGTGAATTCATATTTTGCAAATCCTACAGTCTAATTGTAAAATGGTGGAATACAAATTTGGCAAATCCCCACATGGATGTAAAACAGTGGAGTACAAATTTGACAAATCACACATGATTGTCAAACAGACCATATAAATGTTAGGCTAATTGGACCTTGATCAAAAATATATGTTGTAGTTGTCAAGGTAATTATGGCCCTATGATTAGCATGTCGTTATATTGGTATTGGCAAAATTGGTCCATATACCAATGAACTTTTAATACTATTGGCGAATATGTCAATAAATTAAAACATACCCCCAAAATTCCAAGTGACTCCCCATTACAAGCACGTAGGTTACAATGGCCAAAAATATTAATTATAAAAGCTTTGGTAAATAAATTGGTAGCAAATTAACATGTGTTTGACCAATAATTCATAAAATCTTGGCAATTTGAACCCCCGTCAATTGCAATATATTCAAAAAATTGGAATTGGCAAAAATGAACTATTTGTCAATTAGTGAAGATTTGCCACTAAAAAAATCCTTACTAGACACGCCTTGTATGCCCCTTCTACAATGCCCATAGCCCACCAAACCATCTTCTTTGAGTGTTTATGATTCTCCTTTCCTAGTCTCACATAAATGGTTTATATAATCGTATAGAGGGAGGTTCACAAACTATCACACCCTTTCACATCACAATTAACATTAAAAATTAATTATTTTCCCTTTTTTTTCTCTTGCGACTATTATTTCCCAATGATCACTTATTTCTATTACCTTTTCCAAAGGTAATTAAATAGAAATGACATTGTTTTATTACCCCTTTTTAATCATAAGGGTTTTTACATTTATTTTATCTCTTTTTTAACCAAATAGGTAAATAATATTCCTTTTTCACTTTAAGAAAAAAGTCCCATAATAGTGGTTGTGCCTGCAAATCTAATTTTGGGGCAAGAGAATACAGATCTAGATGCATCAAAGATTGGTATGGAGCACTCTAATAATGCTACATCTACTCTGGCCCCTCCCTACTTGTGCTCAAGCGTCTAGTGGCTCTTGTGACACTTTGTAAAATAGGGTCAATCAACAAACATATGTAGTGTTGTAGGGAAGAAAGTGGTGGGAACTAAGCAAAAATCCAAAAGTATACTACTTATGGATCAAGAGCCAAACAATAAGGATTCAACAAGGTACAAGGGCTCATTATTGGATGATAATGCAGCAAAAGCTAACCATCTCATTCTTCGAGAAGCCTCTAATTCCATCTTTGGGCAAGAAGTGTTTATGAAGAAAACAATTTCTCCTAGCAAAGTCTTATCTATAAGTTTAGTACCTTTTGACCTAGTTTAGCTAACCTTCTTACTTGGTTTTCTAGCTCCTAGAATGAGTCTCAAAAAATTAGTAGAAATCTACTCTAATGCTTAGGATTTTTTACTGCTTCTCTTTGAATCTACTGAGGATAGAGCTCTCACTTTAGAAAAGGTCCATTGCACTAGGAGAAGCACGTTTTATTGGTGAACCCTCAGTGTTGAGAGTTAATCAACACTAGTATGGGTGTGTCTCTCTAATCTACTATTGCAATATTGGTTAGATACATGTTTTCAAGGTGTATGTAATACCCTTGGTTTTTTTTGGCACTTGATCTAGAAATAGATGGTCTTGCTCAATCAACCTCAGCAAGGATTCAAATAGAACTAGATGTAACCAAAGGTCTTCAAAAGGAATTTGGCTAAAAGAGGAGAAAGGAGATGGATGCATGTCTTGGACTACAAGAATATCCCTTTTCACAGTAGAAAATGTTTTTAAATAGGGCATACCACCTTGTAAAACAAGAAAGTCTTATACACACCCAAACCAGCCACTAGGTGGAAAGAAAAACTATTCACATCTTACTCCCAAAAAAGTGACCCCTCCCTCATCTACAACATCTAATGAAGCACATATCTCTCCATTGTATAAAGCTAACAATGGTTCACACATGCATCCTACTCAATCAATAGCTAAAACAACCATGCCCCGTTGCACACCCTTCCCACCCAACTACTTTAATGTGGTTTGATCTCTTCAACACTAATATAAACCTCTAGATGGAAAGGTAAGGCTTCCACGGTTTATAAACTCTAGAGAAAATAAAAGGTTAAACTTTTTTCTCATTTCAAAAAGATAAAAATATTATAAAGGTAAGTCAACAAGTTAAGCTTCCTACCAATAACTGAATTCAGAATTTAGCTTTGGTGAAGGTTTATTCCACACAAAAGAACTAAGTATTGGATCCTACTTTCTTGAATCAATATCAGATGCTATAAATGAGTTGAATTCTTTTTCGCCCTTATCTTTAGATTGTGAAGCAATAGAGGAGGCAAAAGGATGGACAGAAGTGAATAAAAGAAAGAGGTCTTCAAAAGTAGTAGAAACAGGGCATATGAACCTATGATCATGAAGCAAATCTAGTGCATTAGCTACATTTGTATTTAGGTAGTTCATGCATTTTATTGGTTTTGTTTTGTTTAATTTAAGTTTGTAAAGGGCCCCATTAATAGAACCCTAATAATTTTATCTAAAAAATATTACTAATTATTTTTTATTTTTTATTTAATAAATATATTAAATATATTATAATTCATATATAGTATATATATTAAAATTCAATGTATTATGAATAACAAAAATATTAATATATTTATTATTATAATATATAAAAAATAAATATTTTTTAATTATTATTTAATAAATATGCTTGATAATATGTACTATATTGGGAATCATGTGTTGAAGAAGCATTGGCAATAAAAAGTATTTTGGACAAGTACATAGCGGCTTCTGGGCAAGAGATAAACAAGAACAAGTCTAGTATATTCTTCTTTAATACTAGGCATAGACTCCAAAGGCATATTGGCACCTTACTGAGTTTTAATAAGGCTATATAGCCTAGCAAATTTCTTGGTGTCCCTCTTTTCCAATGAGCAATAAGAACAAATCTGTGGGAGGAGATAGTGAACAAATGTCATTTGAAGGTTACGTCGTGGAAAGGCATATGGCTCTCTTTCTCAAGAAAAATACAAATGATCAAGGTAGTTCTTTTAACCATTCTCATATATCAATTATCAAGCACATAGATTAAATATAAAGTTGGCAACCTATTAGAAGGTATATTGAAGAAATTCCTTTGGAGGGATCAAATAAGACTAAACACATTCCTCTAATTGGTTGGGACACAACATGCAAGGAAAGGAAAAATGGTGGCCTTGGGATAAGGAAAATAGCTAAACAAAATTAAGTTATTTAGGCAAAATTAGTTTAGAAATTGTTTAACAACCCAAATGCTAAATGGTGTCAAATCCTCCAAAAAAATATATTTGGACTTAAAAGATTTTATTTGCATACTGATGGAATTTCAATGATGAAATGGGAAAATCTCAAAATTCCCTAAGGCTTTAACACCAATGTACAACAAACGAAGATCAAGAGATCCAAAATAAAGTGGTGTCCTCCATCATTTGGGTGGTTAATGCTCAATTTTGATGATGATGCACACGAAAACCCGAGCATTTCTAGTGTTGGTATTGTAATAAGAAATGAGAATAGAGAGTTGGTTTGGACTACTTGCAAGAAGCTACAAATAGGCACCAATAACAAGGCAAAGTTTTTGGCACTCCTACCAAGATTGCAATTATGTAAAAAGAAGGTTTATCTAACATGGATATTGAAGGTGATACACAAATCCACACCAACACAATATATAATGATTGAGTGATAAATTGGAAACTACAAAATATAACAAAGTCTACTTGGCCATTATTGGACAACTTGGATAGCATTTCAATCAAACACTACTACCAAGAGACGAATCGCACAACAAATCTTCTTGCAAATCTTATGTCTAACAATAACAATAGGTGGGATAACATGCCACTCTAATATACCCACTATTTGCTTTGCATCCTTTTTCACAAGCAATTCATAAACCCACTCCTTGGTGTACTGAACTGTTCTATCAAAACTGATAAATTCAAAAGAGATATATATGTAAGATGTAGTGCTCTGGCTACAATTTCCCTTGTCTCATTGAGAAGCCTTCAGTCTAATTGAGCAGGATATTGAGACCAATGAAATTGAAGTTGCGATCAAGAATGTGATTGACAACAAAGCCTTTGAAAACAATCATATACACGACAATCGAATCTTGGAGCTATTTTTGACTAACCACATTTTGGTTCTCAAAAGGAAGTGTTCGGGGAAGCTAGCTACGTTTAGATATGGACAATAGATCTATAAAACCAAAATATTGGCCTGATTATAAGGATGCATTCCTATGCCTACCTGGAGTGGTAGTGCGTTCTCATGACATATACTTTATCATTGTTCTTGTGTTTGGGAAATGAGTCTTAGCATTGTTCAAGGTACCCTTGTGTCTTGATGAGTCATGACATATGAGAAGTTGGGAATCCTTGGCATGGATGGAAATCCTAATATCATCTTTTGTACTTCACAGTCTAACACATGAAAGGTCATTCTCCCCTTAAGATAGATTGATCAAAGAATTTGAACTTTCTCTACTCATTCTATGCACACCACACCACACTAGGTCTTAGTGCTCTTGTTGACAAAAGTTCCACAAGCTATTTATGCATTATTCCTCACCTTCCATACACTAGAGCTAGGATATTTTCCATTACAAAGTCTTGTGGTCTGATTTGTGGAATTCATTCATTACTACCTAGCAAGGTAGCGTGCTTTGTGAGTGATATAATTTGTCTTCAATCTTATGCAAGGTAGTTGGAATGTTGGTGCACTACATAATTGGGAAATGGATATTAGCAAGGTTGGGATACATTGAGGAATGTTGCACTAAGGTCCTGTAATGTATAGAGATCAATGTCTTGTCTTATGTGTCATGTACTATGTTCTTGTATTCTCTATGATTGTCTTGTCTTGTACTCTTAATTGTGTTGTCTTGATTGATGTGTGTTTTGTATGACTTGTCAAATGTACTCTATGTTTTTGTTCTTGTTATATGTGTTCTTATATTACATGGTTGATTTGTATGATGGTGTTTAAGTGCAGGTATGAGTTATAAGTTGCATGGGTTTCTGCCTTGAGTTAGTTATGAGTTGAACAAGAAATAGGGCATTGTAAAATGATTGTTGTCATAGTATGGGTTGTGAATAAAGGTGTTGCATATGGTCTTCGAAGATTACATTTAGTTGTGTTTGATTTGTTACGAACTGGATATTTCTTCATGCATTCTATAGAATTGTTTCTAACATAATAAGTTGTAAGAAGCTTGCCCGGAATTCTATATAAAGTGTATATAATTAGATGACCCAAATGTTCAAAATGTCCATAGCAATCAACACATCAAAATCATGGCACGCATATTAGCAAATCAAATCACAAATTAATCAATTAGATAGTTCGCACTATAACAATGTTCTTCTACAGCAATTCCTATAATGAAGCTAGATACAAATCAATGCTACTTAATAGTGACAAGGTAATCCTTACACCCGAATGAAGGAACACGATTATGCTCAGAAATTACAATGCTTGGTCCCGATACAAATGAAACACTACGATACCACACACACCCAAGATCTAAGAATTGATGTCGAGCACCACAATGACATCATTCAAGATCTTGATCTCCAGCCGTGACAATTTATAAGGACACAAAGATAATATAGGATCAGTGTGCTCCCCATGAATGCTCCCAATACGCACGAATGTTTATGCTGATGGTGTCGCGTCCTCCGGTAGTTGGTGATAGCCACAATTGAGTCAAGGATTGTATGGCTTTTGGCGACAGGAGCAATCGTCTCCCAATGCCTGTGGATAGAATGATGCACAGTTTGCCAATGGATGTCCCGATGATCCCACCCACGCTAAACTTTGGCTCTGTATGAGTTGACGGAGGACTCCATATGGCGCAGTTAATTCGATCTCCTTTTGTTGATTGCTATGGCTCGAGACTTAGGATGAATGGTGGATAAGTGATGTCGGGACAGAGCCTACAGGCTCGGCCAAGGCACGTCCCAGTATCGTCCCCCTGCAAAATTGTAGCTAAGATCAAGATCAGAGTGTATGGTAGAAATGCAATGGAATAGAATGCAGGCACAGAATCCACTGACAGGGTGTTCGTCCTACCAGGCCGTGATTCACTACGTGATCAGGTCTCTATGCCAACATTCGATGATGATCAAGAATGAGCAAAGACCTTCAATAAATAGTAACTCAGACGCCAACTGGGGAAAGTTAGCCACATATAACAAAAATCAAATATTAAATATTGGCCCCTAAACTCAAATGAGTCGGCCAGATTTCCTAATTTAAATATTATTTATTAATAATTTAAATTATTATTATTATTTAAGTTTATTATTATTTATTATTTAATATTATTATTTATTATTTATTATTAAATATCTAATCGTAGTGTTTAAAAACACTTTTTTAATCTTCCCTCCCAAAAAAATTTGAATTTAATCGAGGACATGACAGTCCTCCCCACTTGGATGTTGCTTGCCCTCAAGCAACTTCAGATCCGAATCCTCAAAGGTTTTTACTCATGCCCTCGTCTTCTTCGATGCCTAGTTCGAAGCATGCTTAGGACCCGCCTTGGAGAGACCTCGAAGAATGACCTCCCTTTCGTCGGCTTTAAACTTCAATTCCAAAGTTTGATGGTTTGTTGTGTATTCCCCAAGTGAGTGCAGCCATTGCACTCCCAAGACCACATCTATCTCACCAATGCCAACTACGTACAAATCATCTCGCATATTGTGTCCTATGGTCAGCTCCATCTATCAAATTTGTCGATTGCATGGAATAGTGTACCCATCTACGACTGTCACATCAAATCCTTTGAAATCTTCTGCCCTTAAGCTCAACTTAGCTACTAGCCTCTCATCAATGAAATTATGGGTGGCTCCACTATCAATTAATATTGTTACCCTCTGCCTGTATAAGTCCCCTCTAATGCAAATAGAGTGATACCTAGGTGCTCCGAAAAGTGTTGCAATAGTGTTCCTCCCATGTCACCCCAAACTCATCCTCCTTGGTAGCACCATTGGGTTCACCTTCTTCTCCATCAGAGGCTACCTCAATGTAGTAGACGTGTCCTTTTCCCACACACCTGTGCCCCTTTGTCCAACATTCCCTATAAGTGTAGCATAACCCTCTCCTTTGAAGCTCGTTCCTCGATAAGTTTGCCTCGTGAGATCGTGGTGGGAGGTTCGTCGATTGAGGAGTAGTCTCGTGGGGTGTCTTCTTTGGCTGTCCTAATGATGCATTCTTGATCATAGGCTTACTCTTTGTGGTGGAGTCCTCAAGGTCCAAAGCCCTTTAAATGGATTCTTCCAATGATGTCGGCTCTAAAGCTCTTACCAAGCCACGATAAGATTCTAATAGCCCTTCAATGAAGAGGAACATGAGTCGCTTGTCGGAAACTTCAAGAACCATAATAGCTAGCCTTTGGAATTTTGAAACATAATCATCTCTTGTACCACGCTGCTTAACCCTTGTCAAATCTTGGAAGTACACCTCCAGATCTTTTCTATCAAACCTCTCCATGAGCTTTTGCGTGAAATCTACATATGTAGTCACAAGATCAAACCCCTGAGTCACAATACCATGGTGTCACCATTCATGAGCTATCCCCTCCAAGTGCAAAATGGTGAATTTGATAGCTTTATCTTCAATCATAGGGTTGGGGAAGAAATATGTATTCAGCTTTTGCACCCATGCACGTGTAGAACCTTCTCTAAGCCATCGAATGTAGGGAGTGTGAGCTTGTTGACTTTGTATTGAAGGTCTCTATTCCCTCACTGCGAACGTGGTCTCCCATCACTTCCAAATCCTCTCCTAGCATTGAGGAATTCAGTAAAAGGGATCGTTGCTTGAGCATCGGCATCCAGCTTCTTGTAATCTTGAACCACACTACTAAGGCTAAGCTGGTCCTGATCTTCCCCTTCATGTGGTGTCTCTACTCTAGGCAAAAAGACTGGTTGGGAGGGTCCGAAAGTGGATCCTCTTGAAGCTCTACTATTATTCCCTCCTTTGGATCGCTCAAAGTTACCCTCATCAGCATTGTTAGGCCCTGATTTGTTGTTGGTTATTGCAATAGTGAGGGTCTGCATCATTCGCAACAGCGTCTAATTCACTTGATCCTGGTTCTCTATGAAGGATTTGATTTCGTTATTATGCTCCTCCATCTTCTTCTTACCTCTTCTTCTTCCTATTCCTCTGTCATTGCTCTTAGTAGATGCCTCAATCCTCTCTCTCTCTCTCTCTCTCTCTCTCTCTCTCTAGCCCTCAAATCTCTTTGACTCAATTGCATAAATCTCTGATTGTCCACAGGCTAGCAGAATCACGGCTCTAATATCACTATAAGAAGCTTGCCAAAAATTCTATATAAAGTGTATATAATTAGATGACTCAAATGTTCAAAATGTCTATAGCAGTCAACACATCAGATCATGGCACGCATATTAGCAAATCAGATCACAGATTAATCAATTAGATAGTTCACACTATAACAATGTTCTTTTACAGCGATTCCTATAATGAAGCTAGATACAAATCAATGCTCACTTAATAGTGACAAGGTAATCCTTACACCCGAATGAAGGAACGCGATTATGCTCAAAAATTGCAATGCTTGGTCCTAATACAAATGAGACACTACGATGCCACACACACCCAAGATTTGAGAACTGATGTCGAGCAACACAATGATGCTATTCAAGATCTTGATCTCCAACGGTGACGATTAATAAGGACACGAAGGTAATATAGGATCAGTGTGCTCCCTGTGAATGCTCCCAATACGCGTGGATGTTTCTGTTGATGGTGTCACGTCCTCAAGTAGTTGGTGATAGTCACAACTGAGTCAAGGATTGCATGGCTTTTGGCGACAAAAGTAATCATCTCCCAATGCCTGTGGATAGGATGATGCACGGTTCGCCAATAGATGTCCCCGATGATCCCACCCACACTATACTTTGGCTTTGTATGAGTTGACGGAAGATTCCAGATGGCGCGGTTAATTCGATCTCCTTCCGTTGATTGCTGCAACTCGAGACTTAGGATGAATGGCGGACAAGTGATGTCAAGCCAGAGCCTACAGGCTCGGCAAAGGCACATCCTAGTACCGTCCACCTCCAAAATTGTAGCTAAGGTCAAGATCAAAATGCAATGGAATAGAATGTAGGCGCAGAATCCACTGACAGGGTGTTCATCCTACCAGGCCGTGATTCAATACGCAATCAGGTCTCTATGCCAACATTCGATGATGACCAAGAATGAGCAAAGACCTTCAATAAATAGTAACTCAAATGCCAACTAGGGAAAGTTGGCCACAAATAACCAGAGCTCGCAGTAGGGCACAATGTTTCGACAGAAAAAGCTAAATATTCCAGCCTAGAGTTAATATGCAAGTTTAACTCCTTCTAGTCAAGCCTCTCAGATTTACATGCATGGCTAACTAAAAACTAGCTCTCAAGACTCCAAGACACCACTAAATTTTTTCCTAGTGCTCAAGGTTTCATTGTCTTGCTATGTAAATCGCATGCTCATCAGCCATTCATATTAGAGAAACATCCTTGGTATTGGAACATATCTTAATGGTGAAACCATGGTTCCCAAATTTCAAACCCATGACAGTAACCTTCTCCGTGCTCCTTATTTGAGCTGCCACACATCCCGCTACAATTCTAGGTGGATTCACACCTACAAGGAATGGACAATGCTCTAGGGCAATTATTGGCACTTGATCCAGAAACTGACAGCCTAATCTACTCTACTCCAGCTAGAATTCAGATGGAGATTGATATCTTAAAAGTCTTTATGGATGTGATATGACTAAAGGTGGCAAATTTTGCATGAAAACAGAGAATATAGCTTTCAGATGTAGGAAATGTTTCATTGTTAGTCATGTAGCAGCAAATTGCCAAGCAGCTAAACCAAAAACATCTAAAAAAGCCACATGGTGGAATGGAGTCTGCTTATTGCACTTATCAATACAGAGGAAGGAACTTGCCTCTCTGATGATTTGAGTCATTCTTCCCCTATCGTCTCACCTAAGTGCAATCAGGTTGAGGATGTAAAGGTGACTTCTGATGTTACAGCTTTGGTGACGGTGCTTCCTCCCTCCCCTCCTCAATATACAGATATTGTTTGGGCTTCTCTATGGAAGGCAAGCACGCCAGTGGGTAGCGTGCAAGTGGAAGCAGCTAAAGTAGGCAATGGTGTTTCTCCTTCAGGACAGAAGCTGCCCCAGCCTTCCGGTCAAGTTGTTGGAGGCACTAAGACAGTTTCTCTCCAACTCCCCGTCCTCTCTCCTTTCAAATCTGGGCAAGTTGTCAGGTTTGACAGTTTCAGAGGAATGGGGAACAGGAATCATTGATTCTGAATCCATTTTGGATATTATTAATCAATTGCTGTTTACTTTCAGCTCATGCAAGCAGAGAGATTTTTTACTCTCTTTATTAGTCTTTAAAGGCAGAAGGAGAATTGAGAAAATGAATTATTATTCAAAACAGCAGATATAGAGAAGATACAAAGCAGCAGCAGAATTGGAGCTTCTAGAAGAGGGGTTTCAGATGAAAGGCTCCACAAGATTCTCAACATCATGGATGTTGACGCAGCCCAGAGTTAAGCAGCCCAGAATTTATGAGAATGAATGCATCAATATTTGCGGAATTTGTTGATAAACTGAAGTCATGCATTCAAGATAAGGCAATATGACAGTGGATTTTGCATGCTCTCTTGCCTATTAAGAAGCTATTGACTATCAACGACAGCTTTGATGAGGAAATGTAAGAAATCAAGCGTGATACGGAAAATTTGCAGGTAAAATTGGATGGGATGGCTGAAGGTATGTTTACAGCAGACAAAAGAATTTCAAATATTAAAACCTTCTGTTTGAATTTCACTTTCATTGTGGATAATCTATGGGTGGTATTAAGCAACAGAAATTTGGAAAAATCCAGCATGTTCACCACTCCATCTATTTCTCAGGAGGATGCAATCCAGGTAAGACAGAAGAATTTTGTAAAGCCAGAGGTAGATTACTCGTTGCCATATTGACTTTTAGCTTCCATGTTTTGTAAATCTTTTTGGGCTCAATTGTAAAGTGAAGTTTATATAAATATTGATATGAATGACATGATGCCATATGTAATAGTGTTTTCTTGGGAATGGGTCCCTATAGAACTTTTACTATACTATCCATAAAAAATAATAATAAACTATAAATTATAATTTATCTTTTAATAATTTCTCAAAAATTACAACTATTTTTAAAAACATAAAACAAAAAACCCAAAAGAAGGAACAAATGTTAATAAAATGCTAATGCCTAACCTTAAAAAGACATTCAACAGTATTAATTTAAACCTAAGACGATCTAGGAGAAATATAGTGGCAGAACAAGCATGCACCACAGATAACTTTTTTTTTCCCAGAAAAGTATGGGAGCTACAATGAATGAAAACAATAAAAGAAAATAGAAGTTGAAAGATTGAAACCCTCCTCTGCTGCTGAAATTCTGTACATGCCTCTTTACCACCTCTAAAATCTCTAAGATTGTTTTTCCACACTGCAACTTGAAATTTTGCACGTCCACCATTATATTTATTTTTAAAATAGGATTTCTTGCATTTTAGAGTTCGCTTTTTTCAAATATGACACAGATGACAAGGGCATCCTATCTACACATATTTGGCATGGCCAAAAATTGGATGGTCCTTAGGGCATGTATACCTGGTACACTGGTACACATACCAAAGATTTACTTAGGCATATCCTGCAACCCTGCTTATGTGTAGTGAGCTCTTCTTCATTCATGGCCAAAAATAGGTGGCCCTCTACCATAGCTTCAGGAACACTAAGAGGTAGGGAAAGAGGGAGCTTCCTTGATGGAGATCCTCCCTTTGCCAAAGGGTAACTTGATCTAAAGACGATTGCTTCTTTTGCTAGCTTTTGCTCTCAAATATATTTCAACACTCTAAATGTTGCAAAGGTGCACTCTTCTTCCTAGGCAAATTTTGACATCCACAAAAGAAAAACCACACCAATGGGCTTTCATCCAACTCTATGAGCTTGTATATTTCACACCACATCAACTGTAATCTAAACATACATACCACCACTTGGAACCTACCCTATCATGTCATCATACTTCCACAAGGGTGAATTTCGGTCTGTTTTGATGTGGAGTTGGCCTATGGAGCTAAATTTGGCTGCCATAAGCAAATAGAAAGAAAAATAATAGATCCTAACTTATTTAAACATAGAAAAATGAAAAACAAAACAAAAGCATGTTCATGGCAGAAAAAAATGAAATAAATAAATAAGTTAATAATCTTCAATCCAAGAATCTTCCTCCAAGATCTCCTTGGCAGCAAATGGGCTCTCACACATGCATAGGAATAGCAATCCCATCTCTTTGGAAGCTTCAACGGTTGATCTTCAACTCTCTATGTGCAATGACAAGTGAGCTAAGTGTAATCAATTTGTGTATTTTGTTTTTAAAATGAGGTAATTATGTTTGTTTTTGTGTTTCAAGTTGGTTTGCAGTTCAATTTAGGGTTTAGAGTTGGGGTTTCAAGTTGACAGGTCAAACATGAGGACCAAAAAAAATAGTTATCAAAAACCCATCAAAACTGTTTGGATTTGCATTGAATATTGCTATTTCTGTCTGGAACATGGATGTACTTGGACAATTCCAAACAGAATTTACAGTACCCTGGATGAATTCACAGGGATTTCAACCAGATTCTAAAAACAGGGCTGCAAGGGAGCAATTTGCTAACACAGGACTGTCTACTACATCACTTGACATTAGATCACAAATTCTTTTACTTGTCAATTTTTTGCTGAGTGCTGAGATGACTCTTACTCTCCAGCTTGGTCCGAAAATATAAAACCACTTTCATTTCAATAATTAACATTTTAGTTCAAACAACTGAACCTGGATGCACACCCTAGGGTCCTGTCAATATTTGGAAGCCAGCTATGCATCTCCAGCACAAAAAGATCTACAAGTACTAGCATTCCATTGGGACATGTTCCCAGGGATCCAGGTGTCATCTCCGATATCTTGGACATCCCAGGGACTTGGAGGGAACATCCCCGTTTCATAAGGATTGGACACCCCACTCCATTTGGTACATCAAAAAAAAGGTAACCTTCTAAGGAAAAAATGTTAAAAACCCCTAAACCTAAAATGGAGAGGATTGTCATTGTAAATTCAGCATAATGTATTCACTTTCTTAAATGTCAGCTGCTTTTAGTGTGTTCTAACTTATTTTAATAGTCATCCACAAAATCCACAAAAAAATTAATTGTCCTTGAAACCACATCCCTACATCCCCATGTCCCCCCATCAGAAGATCAGAGAAACACTAGCAAATAATGTCTCCATAATGAAGGTGGTGTCTTCTGATCTGTCCTAACAGCTAGTGGATGCCCACTAGATCAAAACAAAAGTAAGAAAAAGAAGAAGTAAATGGATTACCCTAAGCCCTAAAAGGTCAAAAGGCCAACCCATATTCATTGGTAAGACATACCAACAAAGAAAATAGCAGGAAATTCGGAAAGTGTAATATACATGTCAGTAAGGCTAACAAAGATTAGTACTTCTCTTTTTAAATTGATTTCAGTGGCATGAATTTGCAAAGACAATTATCAATTTATCACATAACTGAGGACAGCTGAAATTAACAGCTAATTTTTATGACAGTTGTTTCAATTTTAAAAGTTTAAAACATATCAGTTGCTCCCTGCACTTGTGTGCCCCCAAACCCTAAATCTAAGAAATGGCCTCCCCATTCAATACCCATGCCTCCCAGTGACTGGTTCAAATTATGCACACATGCACATATCCTTTAAACAACATTTATGAAATTATTGCTCTAGAAATATAATTTATAACAGACCTGTTTAGTTTCTTATATGAATATACATTTATATGAAATGTTGCAAAGTGATTTGTTTATTGATTATTGTTTTGGTATATTTCAATAAGTGTTTAATAACTTAATAAATTTATTAAATTAACTATTTATTTCAATTCAAAATTACAATTCGAATTGTAAAAAGCACAGGAAATATGTGCATATCATAGAGTGCAATTTGGAAAATCGGAGAGTGGAAGCTGATGGGCAATATAACGGGCAACAGAAAATAGAGTTGGCAGCCAAACTTGACAGGTGGTGCAGCACTAGGTCAAGTGTAGATGCCTCCCAGATTAATGTGGCAACCATTAGAACAGCTCCCAAGCATTCAGCCCTCAGTCAAAAGGTCTTCCATACAGCAGATGTAGTTGAATGTGCCCCCTCTTTGGGTTGAGCCCTCAATCTTGTCCATAGGACAGTAGTCAAGTGCATTATTGTTATCTTTGTCACTTTAAAAGCCAAGTGCCTAAATAACCTTGCAATCAAGTGCAAGGAAAAAGATTCCATTCACAGTAGAGGGATTGATTATGTGTGCATGTAATGTTCCCTCCTCAAAATTAAACCAACGCCCATCATACATTTCCCATGGGAATTTGGGATTAAGGTAATGGGCTTTGATTATAACTACAACTCTCTCCAAATCAAGACCCACTGTAGACAATATTAGTGAATGCTGGGCGGCAGTAGATGTGAATGAATCTCTCTAAAAGTTAATACAGTAGCCTAATGTATAATTGGAGATTACTTAGCACTGGCAGTTGATGTTAGAATGCTGCGATGATTACCTTCTAAGGCGTTGAAGCATACTCCTGCGATTTCCTTACTTAATGCAAGACCTTAATACAAGGATTAAGTAATATGATACAATGAAATTATATTTATAATTTACTTTTAATAATACCCACCAAGGGGCATTTGAAGAGTTAAGACTGTTGGAGGAATACTCTATTTAAAAGAGGCCAAGCAAGGCGATGGAGGCATATTGAGAAACATTTTATTATCTGATTTCTACTCCTTGTGGAGCATGGAATTTCAGTTCAATTAACCTAAGTCTGAAATTGGAGGACAAAAGCCCGCAATTCCTTAAGTGATTTCACATGGAGATCATTATTGTGCAAATTTGATCAATTTCAATTTGAATTAAAATATTCATTCAACTAGCAGCTGGTCATGGCATTCTATTGGCGGATATTAGACATATTTTGAGCAAAGTTGCATGGACACGGATACGGATGCAGATACGGTATCAGATACGAATACGGCCATTTTTCAAGACACCCCTAATATGGATGCATCAAGATATGACATTCATAAAAAAAATTAAAAAACCATATATATGACACAACTTTCTAAGTTATTCAAGAAGATTTTCATTACTTTAGAAGCAATATGAACACATAATTGCTACATATTCCAAAATGTTTATATTTAAATATAATTTCATCAACAAAACAAAAGTCAGGTATATTGATAGAATCACATGCTATCAAAAATATCATCACTGTTCTCCCGAAATTGGAGTTCTAGATCATCAAGATTATCTAAAGAGCTAGTTGGATTGAGTATTACCACCAACTAGATTCTAAGAACCAAATGAAGAAGATGCACTAGAGGATCCTCCGACTGTGTCAGCATTCTCAACAATGGGATTGAAATGTGTCAATGCATTTATGGATACATCAATGTCACTCATCTTGGGCTGCACATCCCAAAGTCTATTAGGTCCCTTCATGTAGTTTGTGTTGCAATGGGAGAAGAGACAAAGATTCGAATGAACATATACAAAACAAAATTCAAGTATATTGATAGAATCACATGCTAGCAAAAATATCATCATTGTTCTCCCGAAATTGGAGTTCTAGATCATCAAGATTATCTGAAGAGCTAGGATAGTTGGATTGAGTATGACCACCAACTAGATTCTCAAAACCAAATGAAGATGCACTAGAGGATTCTCTGACTGTGTCAACATTCTCAACAATGGGATTGAGATATGTCAATGCATTTATGGATACATCAATGTCACTCATCTTGGGCTGCAGATCCCAAAGTCTATTAGGTCCCTTCATGTAGTTTGTGTTGGAATGCGACAAGAGACAAAGACTGGAATGAACATATACAAGGTCCTTTGTTTTACTAGTTGCCAACCTGTTTCGTTTCACCAAATGGATGAAACTGTATGTGCTCCAATTTCTCTTAGATGTAGAGGAACTTGAAACATATAAAAAAATTGATATTACAAGTTATACAAACATAAATAATCAAATACAAAATAAAATAAGAAATATTAATAATTTGAATTGGAATATAATTCAAATAATGTTAAACCTGTGATAGAAGTTTGATAGCCAATTTTTGCAAATGTGTAGTAGTGGCACCATGGAAATTCCACCACTTCACAAGATCCATTTTTGTCTTATCTGCCATTGCATCAACATCTACATAAGTTCCATCAGAGGATGCAAAAGTTCCAAACTCATCTCGAATCTCTGCAACAACTCTAGGATCTATAAACATCTTTTTGAAGGTTTTTTTATATCCGTCAACTACTTCAACATCTATATGTGGCGTTGTCCTATTTGGCAATGCCAACATGTCTGCATGGTAGTACTTGGGGTTCAATGCATATGCTAGAAGTTGCAAAGGAGTCGTCATTTTATCCCAACTCTTTTTTATTACCTCATATATCTGTTTGTAAAAAAAAATCAGAGGGGTCTTGCTCTTTTGCTATGATTATGTCTCTACCTTGCTCTACCATTGTATCCATGCAATCATAGATATTGCCCAATATTGGCTTATCTGTGTCACAACGACAAATGAGGTTGTACAATGGTTTAGTGAAAGATGGCAAGTAGTCTACTTGAGCCCACCAATCATCATCAAGAATGAGTGTCTTGATATTATTTGCTCTATCTGTTTGAGATTGCCTCCAAACTACCCAAATATCACTAATCACCATACTTTTTAAGGCTTGCTTCACATCCACAAGTCCTTTAAGAACAATGTAGTGTCTAGCAAAGTGAGTCTCAACCGCCTACAATTTAAAAATAATAATTTTTAAAAAATATAAAAAAATATAAATATAATAAAAAAATGATATATACAAAATATATTTTAAAATTTTAAAAATTTACCTTCAACTCCAATTTAGCGAATTGTCTATAAATGGCTTGTCACATGTGATGATTAGAAATAAATTGAATTTTTTTTGCTTATTCATAAATCTTCTGTATCCATTGGATTTTGCCATTTTTTTGTAACATCAAGTTCAAAGAATGAACTACATAAGGAGTCCACCAAATGTTTGAAAATATCGCCTCCACCACCAATTCTATTGCTCTACATACTTTTGCATTATATGTGATCAATTGAACAACATTTTTTGGCCCTGCTAACTCAATTGCTTCAATTAGAATATTGGCAATAAATTGGGCATCTTTTTTATTAGTCTTGCATTCCACTACTTTCAAGAACATTGCTCCCTTTGGGCTCATTGCAATCACATTGATTAGTGGCCTATTTCTAGCATCCTTCCATCCATCACAAATGATAGAAATTCCTAAGATTTTCCATGAAGCTCGAATCACTTGCAATTGTCTGTCAATAATGTCTTTTTCTTTAGCCAAAAAGGTGGTACAAACCTTTTCATAGCCTGGGGTTTTATATCCTTTTGGTGCCTCATTAATTGATCTAACCATCTCTTGCCAATATGGAGAGCACACCACATTAAATGCAATTCCATTTGCATATAAGCAACAAGCAATATTTTGATTGGTATCCTCCTGACTCTACAAATTAAATGCTTTTTCGAGAGGTCCTAAATTGCTCCTCTTTTGACTTGTAAATGTCCCAAAAGCTGATTTTGGATGCAAAGGGGGTCTATTTAGACTTGGAGTTGACCTTTGTTTTGATGCTTGAACATTATTATCAACTTCATCTTGTTCTTTTTGATATTTTGTAACTTTTGCAGTGAACAACCCCTTCCTTGAATTACCATCAACATCTAGACCAGGACATACAACACACCCTTTCCCTGTTATGTGGCAAAGGTATCCACGAACCTTGGTATAAGAACCTCTATATTCTTTCTAACACTCATGATATCCATTTGTAACCTCCACCACCTGGGATTTTGTCAACAATAGTGGCATACTTCCACAATGGAGATTTAGGGTCCAGTTTGACCCACTTGTTATTGTTTCCTAATTCTTCAACATTAGATGATGATGCCATGATTATCCTCAGTCCTGCAATAATTAAAATTTTAATAAAACATAAATAATTATAAATTGATTTAAGTATCTAACTTTATTTAATAGATTATAATACTATATTTTATATTCATTATTTTAAATTTAATTTCACAAAAATATGCAAACCTATTATTAAATTCAAAATAACTTTCACATCTAAATTTTAATTAATTTTAAAATAAAATAAAATAAATATTTATTAATATTATTAATTAAAAATATATTAAAGCTTTAAATTTAAATATAAAGAATAATAATTGAAACTTTAAAAATATATATTTTCACAATTAATTTAAAAACATTAAATCTAATTGATTTTAAAATAAAATAAAATAAATATTTATTGATATTACTAATTAAAAATTTATTAAAACATTAAAATTTAAATATAAGAATAATAATGTAAACTTTTAAAATACATATTTTCACAATTAATTTTAAAAAAAATAAAATAAAATAAAAATAAATATTTATTAATATTACTAATTAAAGATATATTTAAACTTTAAAATTTAAATAAAAGATTAAAGAATAATAATTTAAACTTTCAAAAAATATTTTCACAATTGATTTTAAAAAAATTAAATTAAATCTAAATTAATTTAAAATCAAATAAATATTTATTTCTATTATTAATTAAAAATAAATTAAAACTTTAAAATTTAAATATAAAAAATTTTAAATAATAAACTAATAATTTACAATTTTTAAAAACTATTTTCCTAAGTTACCGAATCGGAATTGAAATCGAGTACATTGGTACAACAAAAAAATTGGGGTTGGGTACGAGTACGGGTATGTTCATACAAAAAACATATAAAAAAATAAATATATACATATTTCATAATAATATAATACATAATAATTATATAATATAATAATATACAAATTTAAAAATTAAAATATAATAATATAATATATATATATATTTCATAGTAATATAATATATAAAATTATATAATATACTAAAAATATAATAATATACAAATTTAAAATAATATAATTTCATAATTATCCCTATGCCTCCTTACAATAGCTCGACAATTTTAATCGAGATACCCACAATGGGCAAAAGGGTTCGAATTGGGGTACCTAACCAAAGCTTTATTTCCCCTCTCAGGTATTAGTCCCATGCTCATTGTCCAATATACCAGGATCACTTTGTGCATGTTTCCCCTGAGAGTCGCATACTAATACTTGATTTATTTCCCTTGAGAGTCGCATATGATAAAAGTCATAACCTAAGCTTTGTCACTAGCTTTTGTAAGGATTTATTTGACAGGGTTCTTCGACAACTTGACTATGACCTATCATACGATCTCATTCCTTATGACACTGATACCCAAATTAAAAAAAACGAACCTAGCTCAATTCTATAGGCGATTCCCATTGGTACTCGATTCTAGTACAACTCATACCCAAAAACGAGGCTATTTCTCTAACGATTTGATAACATAACTATTTTCACAATTAATTTTTTAAATCTTAATTTTTCAATTTTAGTTATAAATTAAAAAATTATAATAAAGAAAAATAAATATAAAATATTAGTTAGTATGTATCATACAAATAAATAAATATGAAAATTCAAATGTATAATACTAATTTTAATAAATGCTTACTATATATATATAATAAAATTTTATTACATCGTTTTATTCAATCAATAAACATTAATATAATACGTATATATGTTTGCGGGTCTAGAAACACTCAAAAACGCCCGCCCAAAAATGCTCAGAAACACCCAGAAACATCTTTAGAAACAACAAAAAAAAACCACATAGATAGAAAGAAAATCGAGCAAGTAGAATTAAATTCGCATAGGTTAAAAAAAATAAAAATAGAGTAGAAAAAACTTTAGAAATAACACTCATGTGATTGTTGTACATTGAGGGTTTATTTATAACAACAAAAACTTTAGTTTTTGCACTAATTTTAGATTTAAACAATAGTTTTTTGAAGAGTTGGGGCTTTTTTTTAGAAATTGAAACCCTCTAATCCAACGTGCCTAAAAAAAGGTGAGTTTTTGGATATGCGTTGGTACGATTTCCACGTTGTATCGATGCCATACCAATTCCATATCTATACCAAGTATGACAGTATGCATACCAGGGGAGGGGGGAGTGGCATATCTTGCAACTCTTATTTTGAGGTATTCCAATAAAAGAAATCCACTTCGCTAAGAAAAATCCGCTTCACTAAGAAACAAATCCCTGCAAATTTTGGGACAAAATTGTAGCCACTACAAAAGATTAATTTGGCCTTTTCTGAGCTAAATTCTAAACTTTATATCCAATTAGAGAATAAACCTTTAAATTGTAATTTCAGGGTCGATTTCATCAAGAAGTAATAAGGATTTCATATGCATATTTAATTGTGCAAACTATCATGATTGTGAACTAGGGTTTGTTAAAAAAAAATTAAGTAAACAAGATATTACAAAGGTATCAAAACTGGATCTTGCTAGCTTGTGAGATTTTATTCCTATGCATTTCAAGTGACAAAGCTAGCAAATATCAACTAAGGGAACTTAGAAAAACATAACACAAATACCCAAGAACAAAAAGCAGAAAATTTTTTGGAATTTGAGACAAAAGAAGTAAATAAGAAAAGAGAGAAGAAAACTTCTGTAAGACCCTAAAGATAAATTTGAAAGCAAGTTTGACCTTATGTTAGATATGATGGAGCAAATGTTACATATGATGCATAACAACAAGAAAACACCAAATAATTTAGTAAATTCCATAATCAAAATAGCAAGGAAAGTTCTTTTGACGATAATAACAATAATGATAAGCAAAAAAGTCACATTTGGGTCTCCACTCCCAAATCGCGGCTAGTTATTGGGATCTTTTGTCACATTGAGAAACTTGATTACAACTAGCGGATGACAAGGAATTGGGATATAACTCTTGAGTGTGTTGACTTTGACGTTATTATTGCACTTTCCAAAAATATACTTTAGATGAGGCAACTTCTACATATGACATGGCTAGTGGAAGTGGCATTGTAACTCATTTAGAGGTTGAACTCGTTTTTTGGTCTATGATATGTATTAAACTCTAATTCTGATTTATATATTATGGTAATAAATAATATGTTCAACAGATTTAGTGATATGTGTGTTTTTTAAAAATATTTCTTAAAATTTGCATTTTAAAATGTTTGATAAAATTGCTTAGTTATTGCCAAGTTTTTCCCCGAGTTTTTGCCAAACCCCAAGTTTTTAAAAATTTTGGGCCTGTCGAGTAATTGTCAAGTCTAAGTAATCGGCCATTAGGAATCTTACTGTTCTTAGGCACATCCAAGAATGCCTTACCTGCCAACAAAACAAAGCAGAACATGTTTTTCCTACAGGATTATTGCAGCATTTACTAATTCCGAACCAAAAAAGCGAGAGAATCTCAATGGATTTAATTATAGGGCTCCCCAAGGCACAAGTATGTTGTTGATAAACTTACTAAATATGATCATTTCTTTGCCATATCTATGGAGTTAAGGCACATCGAGTGGTTGAGTTATTTTTCAAAGAGGTTTCCCGATTGCAAAGGTTGCCTAAAAACATAGTAAGTGATAGAAATGGTAGGTTCTTCAACTTGTTTTGGCAAGAACTCTTTCATTTAATAGGAATTGAATTGTCTCCAAATACTAGTTATCACCCACAGACTAATGGATAGACGAAAACAATCAACAAATGGATTGAAGGCTATTTGAGAAATTATGTCGAAAGGCATCGAAACAAGCTAGATAATGGCTTTATTTGGGAGAACATTGTTACAACACTACATATCATATGTCCATTGGAATGACACCTTTCAAGGCCTTGTATGGTTATGATGCTTTATCCTTTATTTTGGCCATCACAGGTAGTAGAGTACCAAGGGTGAGAGAGATCTAATTAAGCGAAGTCAAGAAATTTTTGAATCACTCCCAAAGAACCTATAGAGAGCACAAAATTAGCAAAATTTAAATGTCAATTAGCATCAAACTGAAAAAATATTCAAAGTAAGAGATGTAGTCTTCTTAAGACTACAACCTTACAAACAATTCTCCTTAAAGAACAATGGAGCAAAGAAAATGAAACCAAGATTCTATGGACCTTATAGAATCAAGCGAAGAATTGGGGAGGTTGTGGAGGAACTGGAATTACCAAAGAACGGTAAGATTCCTAATGTATTTCATGTCTCTTGTTTAAAAAGAGCATTAGGAAGTCAAATTATTCCTTCATTAGAGCTAACCCCACTCAATGATGAAAAGAAACTAATTTTGATTCCTAAGGCTATTATAAATTTCAAAGAAGAAAAGCTAAAAACAAAACAATGATAGAATATTTGATCCGATGGAAAGATCTTCCTGAAGAGGATGCTACATGGGAGGGTGTAGAAATTCTTCAACATCCTAATTTGTGATTGTTTGAGGACAAGCAATCTTGGGAAGGGCAAACTATAATGTCCCCACCCCAAAATTAAACCAAGATTAACCCAATGCCCATCATACATTTCCCGCAACAATTTGGCATTAAGGGAATGGGCTTTGATCTTAGCTGCAACTCTCTCCAAATCAAGACCCATGGTTGATAATATTGGTGAGTGCTGGGCAGCGGCAAATGTGAATGAACCCTCTAAAGTTAATGCAGCAGCCTAATCTATAATTGGAGTTTACTTAGAACTAGCATTTGATGTTAGAATGCTGCAATGATTACCTTCTAAGGTGTTGAAGTATACTCTTGCAATTTCCTTAAATAACGCAGGTGCTCAATACAAGGATTAAGTGATATGATAAAATGAAACTATAATTAAAATTTATTTTTAACAATATCAACCAAGGGGCATTTGAAAAGTTATGACTGTTAAGAGGAAGCCTCTATTCAAGAGGGGCGAAAAAAGGAGAAGGTGGCATATAGAGAAACATTTTATTATCCGATTTCTACTCCTTGTGGAGCATGGAACTTCAGCTCAATTAGCCTAAGGACAAAAACCCACAATTCCTTTGAGTGACTTCACACAGAGATCACCATGTGCAAATGTAATTGATTTCAGTTTGAATTAAAATATCCTTTCAACTAGCAGCTGGTTGTGGCATTCTAAGGGCCAATAATAGACATATTTTGAGGCATTCCAAAGACAGAAGAAGGTGCTTCACTAAGAAATAAATCGTTACAGATTTTGGGACAAAATTGCAGCTGCTACAGAAGATTAATTTGGTCTTTTCTGAGCTAAATTTTGAACATTATATCTGATTAAATAATAAACCTTTAAGCTGTAATCGCTGGGTCAATTTCATCAATAAGTAATAAGAATTTCATATTTATGTTTAATTGTGCAAAGTGCAAACTACTATGATTGTGAGCTAGAGTTTCTTCTATTTATTTTTTTATAAACGGGGGGATATTACAGTGCATATACTTAGGCATGTTGGCTAGGCTGGGACAAAAAAATCACATTTACCTTATACAAGTGTATGTATGCATATACGTGTAAGTACACATGCATATTTACTAAATGAATGTCACCATGGCAAGAAGACAATCACTTTGCAGATTCCCTTGTATAAGAGAGACCCTGGTGGGATTTACGAAATTCAACCCTTGAGGATGCCCAAAAAGGATCCATCTGTAAACTTCCAGATATGGATACAGCATTCATATCCTCGTAAATAGTAAGAGAAAAAAAAACTAAACATAAGTAATTTATGTAAAAATCTAACTCAGATAAACAATTTTCTAAAAAAGCATAGGTTGAAAGGTCCTACAAAGCAATTTAGCCATAGAATTTAAAGAGGTCCCCTTTACTCCATTCCTCTCTCAAACATTACCTGTCATTTTTATCTTTTTTCTCCAATTTCTTTGCTCGAACATAGTTTATGTTCTTTTAAACCACTCGGTTTTTGCTTATTTCCAACAAACATAACTACTAAAATATGCATGGGTGCACATGTATATAGATATTAACTTTAAGTAAATGGACTGGCAGGTCACATTCATTTCCAAGCTTGGTCACGAGGTCAAAGCCCAAGGGGCAAAACAATTGTACAACACATATGTGTTGAAGTGAATAGGTTCCTTTGCCCCCAGGAGAAGAATCTCACACACAAGGTGCATTGCCTTGGCTGTGACCTGTGACCTACAAAATAACCTCCACCTTAAATTTATATGCAGATGTATGTATAGACGAATGTGTGTGAGTGTATCTTCCTATACATTTATGTGCACTTATATGTATATAGGCGTTAAACACATATGTATATGACTGTATGAGTACATGTTATGTATGTATGTGTGTGTACATGTATTTGTATATAATCTTATATATTGGGTTCATTTTGCAGTAGTTAATCCTAAAATATCTGTTTTCATGCATCAAGCAAAGTAATTGAAAGATGTATAAACAAAGAGCTCCTTAGAAAAGAGCTCTTTAGAACTATGGAAAAGCAATTAATAAGTATAGCAAAACCACAAGATTCCACAATGTCCAACACACTCACCTTAACCCATAGAGCCAATCCAGATTGCTGATTTATCTGAATCTCTTGATCCTTTATTGCAGCCTCTTTCATTTCAAGAGCATTTGATGGGTATTCAAATTTGACCATTTCCACACATTGCTCAGAGACTCCATCTTTGAGATGCCCTGGTTCTCCATTGAGAAAAATCTCTGTCCCTGTCCTTCCACCATTACCCACAGAAACTTCTGGGTTGTCCTCTGCCGATCCCATCCCACATTGCCTCTGCCCTTCCTACTATGCACACAACAGCCACCACCCAAACACATAGTGAAGTTAAAAACCTTCTTAAGGACTTCAAATTTGAAAACAAAATAAGTAACCCAATTAAGAAAAAAAAACACTCATTTACAGCAGGTGATCGACACCCAAAAAAAGTTCAATGACCTATAAAGATCCATTCAATAGTTTTCACATTAATACCAATTAACAAAATATGTCCATGGGTGTAGCAAATTTGATTGATTCCGCCTAAAAGCAAGAGAACCATGTGTTGTCTATAGTCGTAACAGATAATGACTGTTAAGGAAGTTTGAAAATTGCAAACCCAATATTACCCACAAAATTTCTTCAGCCCCACAATCTACCAAACCAATAAAATCCAAAAAAAAAAAAAGAAGACTCGCCTCCTAAGATTTCCCTAAGCCACAAAGAAAGAAAGACACGCACATGGACCCCAACAAATAATATAAGCATATATAACATTTACATGCGATACGAGATATAATAAAGTTTAGATAGATGCCATAGATATTCCATGATTATGAACAGAAAGAAAGAATTAGTTTTAGTTTAAGTCCCCCACCTGAAAATTGTTATTTGCTGGGTTTGATGACTGCAAGGGCGTGATGCCATTATCAATATTCTCATTAGCAGACATGGACAAGCATATAGGCTCTGAGGAATGAATAGAATGGTCCTTGTCACGAGAATGCAAAGATGTTTCCGATCCCAATTCTTCTCCCCCCATAGTCCAACACACTAAATAATATAACCCTTTTTCCCCATTCGTTACCTTTAACACCCTCCTTAGAAAAACAAAAAAGTCTAAAAACCCTCAACTCGGTTAGATGAGTATTTTGCGTCCACTTGCCTAAGTTGCGACGTTCCGCTATTTTGGCTCATTTGCCATTTATTCGGTGGCGGAAACTCCAAGGCTCCTCTAAAGTGTTGTCCTTCGAAGGGCTTAAATTTAACGGCCGACCCTACCTGTCTAATTAAATATATTTAAGAATAATTTTATAAAAATATTGATGGTCTCATTAAAATATTTATTTCTGTAAAATACATTTTTTTCAAAAATTATAGTTAATGAGCCCAAACATGTAGTTGATTTGGGCCGTGGGTTTGCTCACCACCAGTTTCAGGTTCAACTCTAAGGCCTGGAATTACCTGATGCATGCGGTTTGCGGGCTATTGTGTACATCCTCAAGGGATTAGTCTCGCCTCAGCTTGCCCATAGAGGGAATACATTGGGCTGAGTTGGGGGAGATACCCCTAAGTTAACAAAAAAAACAAAATTATAGTCAATGCATCCTTGGTCTATTGGTGAACTTGAAAGGTTCTAAATAGACTCACCAGAGATCAAGTATTGCTGAGTGCAAGGCCTCGACGCCTAAAAAGGGATGAGGTTGGGATCATGCCCCGGATGGATTTTGGTGGAATGGATACCCCTCAGACCTTGGCTCCAAGCTAAAGGGGACCCACTTGGGAGTATCTCCAACAGAAGAAAAAAAAAAAATTATATATTTTAGAATAAAAATGTTTAAATGCAATCATACAACTGTCAAACTTAAACTTTGTATCATAATCAATCTTTAGACTCTCCTCTATAGAAGAGTAATGGGAGCTCCACCTCACCTTGCTACTTATAGAGTAGTTTTTATATACTATAATTCACACTTATAGATCCATAGGTGCAATATGAAAATTTATAAACATCAAGTGAAGTTTGTTTGAGTGGTTCTACTTATAGTATGGGGTATGATATATTAGAATGTGAGATTTTCTAGAGGTTTTGCTTGACTTATATTAGGGTTAGAGCCTTTACTTGCATTGTCTTGTTGTACTGATGTCATATTGTATCTTTGACATAAAAAAAAATCACATTTATTATAAGTTTTTTAATCTTCATTTTTAATTGCTTCAAATTTTATCAACCTAGTAGTTTCTACTTGTGATGGTTTAATAGCTCTAGATAGCTCCTCGAACCAAGCACCCCCAAAAATGTGTTCCCAAAATATTTCACAAGGTATGAACTCTAATTGTCCTCTAAATGTGGTTTTTCCCATTTTGAAATTTGATAATGCATGTAAATGGTTTGAATATTTTACATTAATAGGTCATTTTGTTAGAAGAACTCCCCTTGAAAACATGCTTAGGGATTGGATCAACAAGAATTAGATCCCATGTGGGGTCCATCTTGATGTCATCAAAAACCTCATCAAGGAAATTTTTTTTCACTTTGTTAAAGCATCCCTTTTGATTTTTTTAATAATCTTGGACTTTGGACTTTATATGGTTTGATAAAAAGGCTCTTCATGTGTTAGTCTAGGTAGAATTCCTAGGTCTTCCTTTACTTTGCTAGAATTTTTTAATCACAATTGTTGACTCGCTTGGTAAAGTTATTTGTGTTGAGTCTAATAGATTATTTTGTCTCACCCACAAAAGTGTCTATGTTGAGCTTGACCTCTTTAAAGATTTAAAAGACGTGAATATTTAAATTAATCATTCATATCTATCCAACATGTACTTTATCTTAATTTTTCAAATGCTTGTTTCACATATCAATCCTCTAATCATAAAACTAGGGATAATCTCTTTGTCTCCCCTCATAATAACTTTTTCTAGTTAATTTGTTGAGGGTTCAATCCTCCTAAAAATGATGAAGGGTGGACCACAATCATGTTACCTTAAATTTTGTATGAACTCTCAAAAAAATTGTAACTTATACATGGAGTTGTGTAATTACATCATAATGTAATCATTCAATTTCTAAACCCATAAGCTTAAGTTCCCTTGAGAAAAAAATCAAGTATCTTCCTATTTGTCAAAGTGTTATGTTTTAGTAGGAACTTAGTCAGAAGCTCTACCAGCTTTAGGAACACCCCAAACTCTCAACTTCCAAATTATATAGAAATGTCAAAACTGTAGGAGTTTAGGTGAACTCCTCAAACCCCCCAGAATCACCTGCAAGACAAAACTTCCACAAGAGAGAAATGGCAGAAAAATCATGCTATCATTAAGATGCAAGGATGCCAAATTGAATATGACATGATTACAAATGTACAAGATGCCTGATTATATAGGCATGAGAGAAAACCTAAGATGCATGAGATGTTGCCATGTGTCTTGATCTAACAACATGTGAACCCTATCTAGATGATTATTAAATGTTGAGATAAGTTCTAGAAGGACAACTCATCTTCTATAAAGAATCTTATCCCACCAAACAAGGAAGGGAATATTATCCCATTTATTTATTAAATGATTTATCTAATAATGCAACCTAGGACTTAATTAATTAAATGCAAGACCTAAGTTAACTTATGCTAGTGTAATAATTAATTAATTACACCAACAAAAACTTTGAGTAGTTCCAACAACAAGTTGCACCCTTGACATACTTTTGCAATGTTTTACCTGAGAGGCAAAGGATATTAAGAATTTTTTTTAAAAGATGTAAGAGGACACTATGGTTATGAGAACTATCAAAATCACTAACATACTTCCCAGTCTCCAATTTTCAAACATCATTTAATTTTGTGAAAGGGTGTTTGCTTGAGGAAATTTCAAACAAGTTCCTAATGTTCAATGAACCTCTAACTTTCTGGAAAGTGTTAGATGATTAAAGGAACCAATGAGTTGAAGAGGAGATTATGTTTATAAAAATGACTATCAATGTTTCCATTGAAAAACATGCAATTTCAAAATGGAAGGAAATTTCTATGCATCTAATCAAAACTTACTGCAACCAAAATAGTTCCCTTGATGATCTCCATCTCAATCTTGAGGTAAATCAAAATTCTTCGATCTCTTTCTTGGATTTTGCATTTTTTCATTTCAAAAATCCTTTGTCTTACCAAGGTTTGTGCAAATGTTATTTTACCTTAAATCCTCATGAACCATATCTTTTCCAATGCTCACCAAAACTTTACCTCACTCCCATTTCTTTCAACCAATACTACTATCCCTCAAACCCTACCCAAATTATTTTGGCTTATTGACAAATCCTATAAATTGAAATATGGATATAAAGGGTGTGAGAGAGAATTAGTTTTACAAAACTCTTTATCATATGTTGGAGACAACAATTTAGGGAACATTGATTTGGAAGAATTTTGGCGGAGAATGACTCAGAGTCCTAGGTCTTACATGGCTAATGCAACATTCCAAAATTGATTAGCACATGCATGTGGTTTCTCTACTTAGATGCAACGTATTGATCCAATCCTTACACATACTAGATATTACGATCCATAAATAAGAGAGGTAATAATATCATATGACAAGGAGTGGAAAAGTTGGACAGAGCCTTAATAATCATCAAATTGAGACTTCCTATCAAAGATGAACATGTGTGGATATAAGAGTGGAAACTATGAGTCGTTATTTCATTGAAAAAAGACCCATTTCTCAAAAATATTGCTATGTATTTGTTGGAAATACCTAGAAAGGGAAAATATGAACTTCCTAAGAATTTAATCAAGTCTCATTTTAATAATGATATATCAAAAATAATAACATTATTACATAGGGTTATGGGAAGTAAAGATACTAGTTCATTTGAATTCTGGATGTGCCAACTCATCACAATTATTGGTTATGTTTCGCAATTTGTAGATTAGGGAAAATTGATCGGTGATAATATTCATAACCAATTGATTAATTTTTAAGATATTCAATAATTCTACATGACCTCTTATATATTCTATACCATCACAAGTGTGCAATAATGGCCTAATTTGCAGGAGGCTAGAGTATTTGATGATACTACTCAAGTATTGATTTTTACCCTCAATTGTAACAAGAAATCGATAATGAGAATTTTCAATTATTTAATAATGCGTTCAAAATGCTTACAATAAGAGAATTTGATGGGAATGTTGAACTATGGATCTTTGAGGAAGCAACTAAATTGATCTACCAATTTTGTAATTTTTTCATTGAATTTCTAAAATTTACTTATATCAAAATTGGTGATTTTGATGAATATCCTTACATGTTGCTCAAGTATCATAATGATCATATAATTTTAATTGAGCTTTGTATAGAGTGCATAAGTAAAACTTGTATTGATAAAAAGAAAGTAAGATATCCATTTCCTTTGAGTTTAAGCTTCTACTATACTTGTTTGTGGTCAATGCTCAAAATATTGAAAGGTCTCTATTCAAAATTACCATGAACTTTTATATATGAGGTATCCTTTTGATAGAAAAAACTATGTGTTCAAGATAATTTACATTTCGGATCTAAATATTTTCATCACCCAAATTTAGAAGATTACTAGTCTAATTGTGAAAATGATTTCATGGTAAGGAAAGGGGGTTTGTCTAGAATGCAATCTAACAAATTGAGGAATATGAGTTGAGTTGGGTACTATGAGCATAAAAGATGATGAATCTAATATATTTGATAAGTTTTATATAGATACTCTTCAATTCCAACCTCTCACACCCATTAAATAGGTAGATAAAGAAATGACAAGTATAAAAGAAAGATATTTTTTTGTAATGAAAATATCTAATAAATAGTTGAACACTAAAACTCCTAAATGAATTTCCTCAAAGACATGGGATAAATCTCCCTAAAGTCAAAAAGAAAGACCAAGTGGAACATGTTGTGCAATAAACACTAATATATATATATATGAGGAAGTGGAGAAGATCCTAATAATGGATTAAATTTAAAAATTACGAGATGTTGTAATGAGACTAAAACTACCAATCAAGAGACCCCAAATTCCTCAAAACACACAAACGGGAACTCAACCAATTGGCAAAAAAGTTGTGAGTATAGATCCCTTACCTTCCCAAACTCCCATTATGTCATCCACATCTCAAAATTAAGATCCTAATGTTCCTAATCCCCCAATTACCCTTACACTAGTAAAAAGTTACCATAAATACCTCTCCTAAAACAACTTTTCCCCCACTTATCTCTTTAGTTGTTGCTACCACTTAGAAAATATTTGCCTTCTTCCTAGTGGTTAAAAGGGGTAATATTGAGGAAAAAGGAAATATAAGGAAATGACAGATCTTGATTTTGATACAATGGAAAGATGGTTACATTGTACTCCTCAAAAGCCTAAAAAGGCTAAGATTACATCAATATTAATTATAGACCCCTCTTGAGATTAGTATATGAAGGTAGTGAGGCCTCTTAGTGATCTAAAGATGAATAGGAAGTAATTGAAGTTGATTATCAAGTTAACCATTTTAAACTTGGCCCTTCCACACACAAAGGTGACATCCATAATTTTTAGATATTTGTTGCAAAAGTGATACAAAGAATAGAAAACAAAAGTAACTAGAGAATAGCTAGAAGAGCAAGTCCAAACATCAACATTTTACATCAAATCTATCATAGATGTATCTAGTTATCCTTTTTTGACTGTAGGTGAGGAAAATGTAGGGGATGTTGATAAAGACATAATAGATAAAATAAATAAATATCAAGCATATGGGAAAGCCTCAAAGATATGGGTTGAACAAATTATACAAGATTTCTCATGTTATGTATTGACAAGGCAATAATTTCATATTAGGAGGTAGATAATAAATTGAAATAATTGAATGGTGAGATTACAATGATTAAGAAAGAAGGTGCACTATGGCCAATAGCACCCAAAGACTTAGAAGAGATGGAAAAATATGATGAAGAAATATTGATTTCCAAGAAAATTCTAATAGAACCAAAATATTACAATGTGATGGCATGGTTAAAGAGAATTGAATGGAAGGAAATTATTATCAAGCAAACCATTTTAGAGTTGAAAGACTTGATAAAATAGTCTAAAAATGTTAAGTCTAAAATCACTGCACATTGTCAAGCTTTTGAAGTAAATTTATTAAAATAAGGTAGCTCAACCTTATAGGATGTTTAAGTCGTAAAACAAAATTTCAAGGATTTGGTCTAAAATGTATTTGTCTATATAAATAAATGATTGATGCAAATACATTAAATGAAATAGCATCAATATTGACTATAATATTTGTATGTTGAAAGGATTTATATGTATACCCTACAAAGTTACAAGAGAACATAAAGCTTGACAACATGGACATTGAGACTACTTAACATTGTTATTACAAGACCGAAGCTAATTTCACCAATAATCAAACAATTCATAATTTACAAGGGCACATCTTCTTCAAGCATGTATGAAGATAGAAAGGGAACAAATCTTAAGCAACAAGTTTAAAGACTTTCATTAAGTTATTTTTTAAAATTTTAATTAGTCATTTATATGACTCAATATGAACTTATTTTATTTATGAATTTTCATTAGAAAATAAATACTTTTAATATTTATTTAAAGTTGTAAATAAAAATTAGTTATCAATTAGTTATTTGGAAAACTTATATATAAGAGGTGAAGCTATATTTTGGAAGGGGGGGGGGGGATTTTTTGGATTCACACAATTTTGTACAAGGGTTTGGAGATGTACAACTTTAAAAAGAATAGAAAATTGTATGATTGTGATATCACATGGTGTTTTCTATATGCCATTGTTGATTTGGTGTACCTTAAGTCAATATTGGTCTTTTATTCCCTAATTTATTATTAAAACAATTTTTTTTATAGAACTTTATTAAATGTACAATACCAAAGGCATATATAGTCATATCCCAAGAATAATGCATTGAGTATTGTTGTCATAATTGTATCTTCTCATATGTTAATATTTAAGACTCGTTTTCCCTTCTTCATCATTGCATGTCCAATAATCTTCGAGAACTTGTCATAAATTTATAGTGAAATGATTTATTTCTTCCACAGTGAGATTGTATATAATTGTTATTTACTAAATATATGAAACTTAAACTAGCATATGTATGCTTTTTGTTAGGGTTTCTTGAAAATATACATCTTTCTTAAAGTTTATTTACCTTTAGTATTTTAGGATAGAAGATACCTCCAAAATCAAAATTTTATCATACGAGGGAGCTCCTCCTCTAAAACATAGAGGAAACTTGTTAAATAATAACTTATTAAACTATTGGTACAGTCGCAATGCTTGTTGGGAAAGTCATATTGTTGGATGTTGTGGTTGTGTTGCTGATATGTGGTTGTCATTGATGTCAACACTATTAGCATTAATTCATTTGAAGTTGTATATGTCAAGGATATTGAGAAAATAGTAATGAATGAGTTGCAAGTTGTCAGTGGTGAAGTGAAGTTCAATATGTCGGTAAGTTATGTATGTTGATGATCAAAGGTTGTGGACTAAAGGATTTTTTGTTGAGTGTATCTAGTTTATCCACGTCAAGTTTCAAAGATCAGCGAGAAGATTTGATTGAGTTATGAAGATTTACATTCTGACATTTTTTTTGTTGCTTCAGTTGGTGTTGTTGATTGAAGATGATGCTATTTCAATTAGTTTAGTTGTTTTGGATGCTTCTTTGGTGATTCGTGATGTTTGTGGATGTTTCTAGATCGTACTCTATCTTTGTTGCACTTTTGCATTGATCATTATGCTCGTGGTTGGCGATTTTCTCTTGTGTGTTCATGTTTTTCTTGTTCTTGGCCAACATGGTGTTTGTAGTGTGTTCTGGATCTTTAAGGAGAAATTAATTGAAATGTTTTCACTTTGGAGATGTTGATTTGGGTCTTCACTAAGTTGTGGTTGACCTTGGATGATTTGCATTAATAATCTTTAATGTTTTGGGCCGACAGTTTATATTCATTTTATTATTTTGTTGAAGCCAACATGAAGGGATGAAATTTCTTGTTGTGGGTATATAAGAGCGATTGTTTATTTGAATTGAAGTGTGTGAGTGTATGCCAGGGTGTGCTTTTGTGTGTGTGTGTGAATATTGATCTAAATCATTTGAAGGCAAAGAAAAGTGTGAAGAAGAGTAAAGAAGTGTTCATGCACTTAACCAAAACTGTGATCAAGGATTAACATATGCTATTCTATCAGTTCAAATCCCTACGGATGTAATTTGACTCTTTCTATAATACAACGTGTCTTCCCTTGGGAAGTTAGCCTTATTGTAATTGAGTAGTGAGCTCTAGGTTGTGTGCCTGAATACATGTGCATTCCCCATATTTCATTTTCATTATACTTTTAACAGGGTATAATCTTATGGACTGACCTCCACCATGGATTTTCCCCTAACAAGGTTTCCACGTAAAAAATCTTGGTGTTATGTGTGTTTCTGATGTGTTGATGATTTGTGCTTTCATGGTTAATAATTAGATCTAAGAATAAGGTTAATAAGTTGAATAAGTTTAAAATTTCTGTGACAACTGATTCACCCCCCCTCTCAGTTGTTTTCGCTTGTGTTGCCAACACATATAAAGAAATTGCAATGACAAATGTGTTTACCAACAAGTCAAAAACCATAAAAATATTTGTAACCCTAACAATTGTAGAGCTCAAGAAACAAACCTCAATAGATGTTGGAAATCAAGTTGTTAAGTCATAATCTAGTACATATTCAAATTATCGAGACAAGGGGAAAGGGGTGGCTCCCTCTTGTGATGATTTTTCCACTCAACCTAAATTGTCTAGATGATGAACAATCAACATCTATTTTATCCTATAAGCTAAATTATATTGCTCACTCTCCTTCCCTCATGGTCCTACATTGATATTACAATTTACAAAGGTGTTTACAAGAATAAGAGTATATTGTAGAGAAAATAAGGTTACAAGTTTTGAACATTCAATTAGGAAGCTTCTCTTGAGATGAAATCATGCAAAATCATTGTTCTTCTCTTAATGAGTTAGATAGTGACGATACACCTCTTGATTCCTATGAATGAATTTTATTTATCGGAACATTCAAGGTATTATTAGCTTTCTTAGGAAGTATGATGCTAGAGATCATAAAATATTTGTAGCTCTAGATATCCTTTGCTTGTAAGAGGTTAAGATCACTAGGTTTTTGCTTACTATTATTTATGTTATTTGGCCAGTTAGTTTTTAATGTAGAAATTATAATGCAGGTCGTGGAGAGGTTTTCGCTTTTCTCTCTCTTAAATGGTACATGCATTTTTCAATATTAAAATAATTATTTTGAAATTATTAATATTTATACCTCTAATGATACTATTGAAAGATATTTATTATAGCACTCAATCATCAATTCAATGCCTTTTGCCACTTGGGTTTTATGTGGATAATTTAATATGGTTTAGATGGATTATGATAAAGATAACTCTCCACCCATGCATTGGATGGTTGGCGAAAGGGAAGCTTGGTATTTCATGCATAGTAAATTGGGTCTTTTTTATCCCAATATGGGATGTCACCATACTCACTCCTATTGGTTTACATAAAATAATTGTTGGGTTAGGCCTGATAGAGTATATAAATGGTTTGAACATGCCATGATTTCTACTTAGCACTTTTTCTCTTTGAAACATACAAAAAGGTGATCCTAAGTCCAAATTATTAGAACAATAGGATTCAAGGTCTTTTTCTAGGGTTTCATTAAGATGGAGATCAACAAGGTGTTTAGATTGACTTTCAACCATGAAGATGAGCCAATCATACCTAGATCTACTTCTTTAAGGGGTAGTAAATGGATTGGAATTAATTTTCCTTGATTAACCTAATTATACTATGTGCCCTAATATGAAAAATACAAGATCTTGACAATGTACATACTAAAATAGCAGTTTGTAGGTAGATCTGGGAAGTGCAAAAGACTATGTACCTTCTCAGAAAGATTGGTTACCACCACTATAGGAGGATATAGGTGCCCTAGGGCGTATGGGTCCTTACAGGAGTGTCCTTCTCAACTTTTGCATTCCTTTGATGTCAGATCTAAGGTCTTTGTTTCTACTTGTAGATTTGTCAGATCGCTGTCAGATAATTCTATCTAGGTAAGTTTTCGTGAGTTGACAAGATGTAGGGATTTAATTGCAACAATGAACAATTTTTCTTCAAGCTTCCTTCAATCCTCTTTAAACATGAAATTTGTACATTCACAAAGAGAGGAAATGTTGTGTCATTCAGGGGCTTGTCTTAGTTAAACCTTGTGTCAGTGTTTCCACTTCCACAATGGCAATGTTAATGGTAAATGGATAAATGATAGGAAGAAATAATGAAATCACAAAGTGTTGCAACTCACCACCCTTAATGGCTTCCTTGAAGGACTGAAGTCATGCACATCACCTTAAGCTCTTGGATCTTGCTTGCTTGATTGCTTGAATTGCTTTGGAGACCTACAAAAGGGGTTAGCCTTCACAAAACAATGATAATATGACAACATGAACTCACATACACTTTGACATGATGTTTCGATCTTGAATTGTTGCAATAAATCACTAAAATATTACTCTTGACTTGCTCTTGAATGATCTTAATGTTCACCTCTTGCTAGATAATACGTAATGTCCCTGGCAGAAATTGATGTAATTTTTCAGTTCTTGGCCTTAGACATTTCGTCAAATAGTTCTCCTAACTGTTGGTAATTGGTTTTTTTGGTTTGTTCTCCTTGACTTGTATGATGGAATGTAGCATAAAAGACTAATCTATCAATGCCAAAGACTATCAATGCAACTAGGAGTGCAATACAAATTCTTTCAGATTTCCCAATGCAAATATATACATGTAAGTCTTCAATTACAACAATGGGGTATTATGTCAAATAGTTGGTTTGCAAACCCAACTCTTTGTATTGTATTGCATATGAACAAATGCATATCAAATTGATGAAAACTAATTACAATTTTGGTATATATGATGCCCAACAATGTTTATAAGTCTATGCCAATGTAACTGAAGAGTATTCGATGTAATGGTGCAATGACTACAAGGACTGTTGTAAGAGTAGTGAGCTACATAATTCACCAAGCATATCTTCTAACAGATATACAATATCAAATGCAATAATACCAATTCCTTGGAATGTAGTATAAGACTAGTTACAACTAGCAATGTGTTTTATTGAAGACCATGCTAAGATTGAAATCAATATAATGAAATGATAGTGATATTCTGAGATAACAAAATTTAGATGTAAATGAACCTGGATAGAGTGTGGTAGCTACAAGTTGATGTTACTCCTCCAAATACCAATTAGACTTCTCCACTTAGAATGTAAATTCGATATTCACTCTGCCAACACAAAGTCTTCTTCAAGAATCATATTTACTCTATTGCTGACGGTACTGGGCACACAAATTGACTAGTTACTGGACTGCAATGCTGCCATGTTTGAAGACGCCTCTCATGAATGATGTGATGGAGGTGGTCTCACCAAATGAAATTGATATATTACTTGGACTAAAGATTATTCTCCATAATACCTGATACTTCAAGGCTCCACTTTAAAAGAATACGCCTCTAGAATAAATCACAACTTCTACCTCTAGCGATATAATTTGTCAAAGGCGTCTCTTCTAAAAATTCTCCAAGTGGTTGTGATTCTCTTAATTTCTCTATAGCGGCTTCTTTTGTATGACTCAACTAGGTCTTTTCTTTGAGTTTGTCTTCTCGTCAATATTTGTCTTCAATTTCTAAACACCCATTCTGCCTTTCATCCTCCATGTGAATTTCTTCAAAGGCTTGTCTTTCAGCCCATTGTTTCTTTTAATAACATCCCGATAAGCTGCTATAGTATTTCCTTTATCCTGTTGATTTTTTTTTGATATTTCACAAGTCATCTTTATTTGCCATTGGTCCCTTTTTTATTTGAAATGAGCCACAGTATGAAACCCAATATAGTTAACCATTCACCAAAAATAATAATCTCATATAACAATGGATGACATATATTACCTTCAGAATTCCACTTTATCGCACAGCAAGGGAAATAATATTTCCTTCAAGGTAATAATATATATTTTTTCCTCAAATATTTCTTAAGGGTAAATTTTACCTTTTTTCAAATATTACTCAAAATAATTACTGAAGATAATATGAATAGTGAACTTTATTCTGAAAATATATTTTCAGCACAATAATAAAATAATGCAATAATACAACAGTTATTACATTAATAGAAGATTTTTATTTAAATTTGCAACAATACATCAACTATTGCAAATTGATAAATACTTGGCTCCTCAATAAGCTAAATACAACCAATAATCTCCAAATTTGGTTGAAGACCATTAAATTTGCACAATGAAGAAGACTGAAGTATCTCCTCCTCTCAACTCTAGCTAGGGTTGATCTTTCACAACCGAACCTGGCACTCCAGAGTCTTCAAACCCTCGAGCGAATGCTAAGCATTTAGCTTTAGCAATTTACCATGCAGGTAATGAGAAAGTAAATTCCAAATCAAGTGTGTTGGAATGCTTAGCCATGCCCTCCTTATAAAGATCTCTTGATGATATCCAGAAGCTTCTAGAAGATTCTCACTTTATTCCTCAAGTGACTTTATTATTTTATTATTTTATTATTTTATTATTTTATTATTAAGTCACTTAAGACACTTTTATTATTAAATTAATTAAATACCAAGTTATCCCTTTTGATATAATATTTTATTGGAATAACTTAATAAATAATTAATTTAATAACACCTCCAATTTGGGGACATGACAATCCTCCCTTCCCAAAGGTTGCTTGCCCTCAAGCAATCTGCAACTGCCAATCCAACTACCACAACATGTGAATCCAGAATGGAGAATCAACTGCACCTATTCATCAATCACCTGGATCCCAAATGATCCTGCAACATGTGCAAACCCATATCCTTTGAATGTAGCTAGAACCCAAGAGGTTGTCAAACTCTACCAACCAATGAAACTGTCCAATCAATAATGGAATTCCTGGATCCCAACTCTGTAAAACAACTCCATCACGCCAACTCTAAGCACTGTGCAAATATACCTCAAGTATCCTTCCTAGATCCCATGGATAAATTGGAAGTCCTCCAAACTCAACTCCAAATGAATTCCACAGACATCCAAGAAACTGAATAGCTGGTGTAGAGCATGAAATGTCAAAAAAGTGCAATATGAATCCATGATGAATCTATGAATATGAAGTCACCAATCAACAAATAAATCACTTCCCTATGATGAGAGTTAGGTGAAAAACCCAAAGGTGTAGCATAGACACCCTCCACACTCATCAAAGACAATTCTTGAGTAGATGGCCCACTAGGAGTGTCTTCCAAAAGATCATTATCACCATTAACAACAACTAAATTTTCTAAATTATTCAACCTTTGATCATCATCATCTGAGGAATGGTGCATATCATGAATATTTTAAAGATAAAGCTTGGTTTGTTGAGCCAACAACTTGGCTTGCTTTGCCCTTCCTAGCCATCCATCAATCAACCTTTGAGATTGCTCTATATTAGTTGTTCCAAAGTGTCTAAAACTTGTCTTAAAATGAGATGCAACATCCAAATTCCCATGTCCTCAACTTGCATCATGCACTGTTAAAACACTAGTGGCTGATACATTAAGTGAGTGATCAACTTTCCCATCCACTTGTATGACTTCATGAAGTTTCTCTAATGTAGTTGGTTTGTCTTCATCCATCATGTGCTCTTCCTCAATCTTCAAGTCATCATGAAGTGTCATGTGCTCAACATATTCCTCCATTATGCTCTCCTTAGGATCAGCTGTATGCTGGTCACAAACTGCTGAAAACTCATCATAAAGACTTCTAGATGCTTCTCCTATAGATACCTCATGTTTCTCCTCTTTGTCATGTGATGAAGACCTTTTGAAAATGGATGCCATAGACTGTGTGAATCCTGGTTGTGAAGCCAATTCATCCATCCTCTTATGACTCTATCTTAACCCTTCCATCAAGGCATTCAACTATTCAATATCCTCTTTTGAAAATATGATATCCAACTGAAATTTCTGACCAAACCCAATCTACCCAACAGGTTGGCAGGTTCAATGGCTCTAATACCACTGTAATGTCCCTGGCAAAAATTGATGTAATTTTTCAGTTCTTGGCCTTGGACATTTCATCAAACAAGTCTCTTGACTGTTGGTAATTGGTTTTTTTGTTTGTTCTCCTTGACTTGTATGATGGAATGTAGCATAAAAGACTAATCTATCAATGCCAAAGACTATCAATGCAACTAGGAGTGCATTGTAGATTCTTTCAGATTTCCCAATGCAAATATATACATGTAAGTCTTCAATTACAGCAATGGGGTATTATGTCAAACAATTGGTTTTCAAACCCAACTCTTTATATTGTATTGCTAATGAACAAATGCATATCAAATTGATGACAACTGATTACAATTTCGGTATATACATATGATGTCCAACAATGTTTATAAGTCTGTGCCAATGTAACCCAAGAGTATTTGATGCAATTGTGCAATGACTACAAGGATTGTTGTAAGAGCAGTGAGCTACATAATTCACCAAGCAGATCTTCTAACAGATATACAATATCAAATGCAATAATACCAATTCCTTGGAATGCAGTATAAGACTAGTTACAACTAGCAATGTGTTTTATTGAAGATCATGCTAAGATTGAAATCGATATAATGAAATGATAGTGATATTCTGAGATAACAAAATTTAGATATAAATGAACCTGGATAGAGTGTGGTAGCTACAAGTCGATGTTACTCCTCCAAATACCAATCAGACTTCTCCACTTAGAATGTAAATTCGATATTGACTCTGCCAACACAAAATCTTCTTCAAGAATCGTATTTACTCTACTGCTGATGGCATTGGGCACACAAATCGACTGGTGACTGGACTGCAATGTTGCCACGTCTAATGATGCCTCTCATGAATGATGCAATGGAGGTGGTCTCACCAAATGAAATCGATATATTACTTGGACTAAAGATTATTCTCCATAATACCTGATACTTCAAGGCTCCACTTTAAAAGAATACGCCTCCAGAATAAATCGCGACTTCTACCTCCAGTGATATAATTTGTCACAGGAATCTCTTCTAAAAAGTCTCCAGGTGGTTGTGATTCTCTTAATTTGTCTATAGTGGCTTCTTTTGGATGACTCGGCTAGGTCTTTTCTTTGAGTTTGTCTTCCCATCAATATTTGTCTTTAATTTCTAAACACCCATTCTACCTTTCATCCTCCACGCAAATTTCTTCAAAGGCCTGTCTTTCAGCCTGTTGTTTCTTCTAATAACATCCCGATAAGCTACTATAGTATTTCCTTTCTCTTGTTGAAATATTTTCGATATTTCACAAGACATCTTTAGTTGCCACCGATCCCTTGTTTATTTGAAATGAACCACAGTATGAAACCCAATATAGTTAACCATTCACCAAAAATAATAATCTCATATAACAGTGGATGACATATATTACCTTCAGAATTCCACTTTATTGCACGACAAGGGAAATAATATTTCCTTCAAGATAATAAAATATTACTTAAGGGTAAATTTTTCCTTTTTTCAAATATTATTCAGAATAATTACAGAAGATAATCTGAATAGTGAACTTTATTCTGAAGATATATTTTTAGCACAATAATAAAATAATGCAATAATACAATAGTTATTGCATTAACAGAATATTTTTATTTAAATTTGCAACAATACATCAGCTATTGCAAATTCACAAATACTAAGCTCCTCAATAAGCTGAATACAACCAATAATCTCCAAATTTGGTCGAAGACCATTAAATTTGCACAATGAAGAAGACTAAAGTATCTCCTCCTCTCAACTCTAGCTAGGGTTGATCTTTCACAACCGAACCTGGCACTCTAGAGTCTTCAAACCCTCGAGCGAATGCTAAGCATTTAGCTTCAACAATTTACCGTGTAGGTAATGAGAAAGTAAGTTCCAAATCAAGTGTGTTGAAATGCTTAGCCATGAGCTCCTTATAATGATCTCTCGATGATATCCAGAAGCTTCTAGAAGATTCTCACTTTATTCCTCAAGTGACTTTATTATTTTATTATTAAGTCACTTAAGTCACTTTTATTATTAAATTAATTACATACTAAGTTATGCCTTTTGATATAATATTTTATTGGAATAACTTAATAAATAATTAATTTAATAACACCTCCAATTCAGGGACATGACATAATCTCACTTAGATTTCAAATGATGCAATAACTAGGTATTTATAGGCATTTATTCAATTTCCCAAAAATTAGATCTTAATAGTCAACCTTTGCAAGTTGGGCTTCAAATGTTAAAATGTTGACATTGACATATTAGAAATTGGGTCCTAGCACAATAGGAGGACTTAGATTTTCTAAGGCATCCTAGTTCTGGCCCCATTTTCCAAGACATGAGGTGTCAAGGGAAAAACATTAAATGGATGCATTTGTTCAATGCTTACAATTTGTTGAAAAATGGACCTCATAATGCATAATTTAGGAATTTAGGAGCTTAATTAGGTCCAATAAATTATGGGGAGGTAAAATATAGAGTGAAATTGTCAAGGGTGAAATTTTTTGACGCTACACTTTTTTACTCATTATTTTTCTCTTTTGGTGGAGCCTTTGCCAAACTTTATTCTATTTTTTTCATTATCCCCTCGAGTTTTGTATTTAACGACAAAGTAATTATTCCAATACTAGGTGAAACATAGGGAAAATGAGGTGAATCAATAATGAAAACAAAGAGGGGTATGATGCACCTATCTTCCTTATTTCATTAGGAAAAAGAGATCCCCTGGGGCAAGATTGACTTTCAACCCTTAGGTGAGTCAACTTTGGTGGAGATATTGTTGTTTTCATTATGACCTAGGATGGGGTAAATCAATCTACAATGCACTTTTGGGAGTGTAAGAGGGGGGAACCAACCACATCAAGGCTCTAGGTCACAGAGAGTCAAGAGTAGAGAGCTTCCCTAACTTACCTCACTCTAAAGGGATGTTTTGGGATGAGGATTGAGAATGAAGAGTACTATGCAGTACTTTTTTCACTCTACAGACTCAAAAAATCTAATTGGGGCTAGACAAGATAGTTTCTTGAGTCCAAATTGTACCTTAGACAACTCTATGTTTGAGGACAACAGCGCGGGTCTAGGATGACAGCGCGGAGCGCTGGCATCTGTACGGCCAGAAAATGTGAAATACAGTGGGAAACTACCATAAGCCTACTTAATAGTCTATCTAGTTGATCTTAACGAAGTAAACATAATGATGAAGTATGAAAAATAAAGGCAGAGATGATAAAGCATGTAAATAAAATCTAGGGTGATAAATATGATCTCACAAAAGCACCGATTCGCTAGTTAGCTCCACATACACGTTCACCTACACACAAGAAAGAGGCAAAAATTGTTGGGGTTGTATAGGCGCATGCCTCAGTCAAACCTCTGCTTTGTTGTTTCCACCTCCACGAACATCCAAGAAAGCAACATAGTAAAATACACAATAAAGAAGATAGAAAGTACTACAATGAACACTACAAAAGACAAAACCACTCTATCAAATCACAAAGGAGAAAAATGAAGCAATACCACCTCTACCCAAAGGCTCTCAAGGCCAATGAAGGGAGAATTCAAGCAACGAACTTGGAAAAGTTGCCACCATTGAAATTGTGGTGAAGGGAGGTCTCGCAAGACTCCAAGCTCACAACTTCTATGGTGGCCTCACACATGCAAAGTGGAGTTGATGGAGTGTCAAGTTGTTGCAATGCTCAAGCTGTGTAGTAAAAAGTGGAGTGCTAGAATGTTGAAGGAGATGTGAAAAAGTGCCAAGAAGATGAAGTGAAAGTGAGATGAATGCTTTTAAAGGTGGGATGAGAAGGAATAAGTCATTTTCGGGTCGGTTGGTTGACAAAAGAATGTTACAATTCATCCCTAATAAGGAGTGTAATGCATCTACCAACTTCAAATGCAATAATTCGTTAGGGACGACAATGTGTCGTGCAAAAATTTGTGCATCATGCTTGTGTCCTTGACAAATATTCTCTCACTGACACACATGACAAATGCCAAGTGGATGCATTTTGGATGGGTGATGTGGAATTTCGCCTTCGGATTTGATTTTCTAAGGTGAGAGTATGTGAAAGGGGAATTTGCTTAACGGGTGCACATTCACTCCTATAAATTTCACCCCCACTTTAGGGAGCACGAATATCGATGAGTGTTCATTAAAGTAGATCGAAGAGTTAAAGATGTATGCTTGAACCATCAAGGAAGCAGATCGCGATATGGTGAACTCAAAAGTGCAGGGCAAGAAAAGGACTCCACATGTACTCTCTCCTGAGGAGTTTCGAGAAAAAGGACTCCATATCCACGCAGAACTATGAGGTTGCACAAAGTACATCGAAGGCCCTCAAACCAATGATGGAAAAATTTCACAATATGTAAGTGCCTTATAGGCCCGCAGACCTGCAAGAAGGAATTCCCCCAAGTACTCTCTCGTGAAGGAAGCCCAGTGAAAGGGAACTCCGCAGAGTCAGACTGGAGAGAAACTTCACAGGCACACCTACAAAGCAACATGTTAATCCACAAATAAAACATGCGAGAAAACAAAAATTAGCCATTCATGCAAACAAGCAAACAGTCACGCAAACAGTTAATAAACTAAAAGGATTTCAAAGGGGTCCCTTAGGAACCCTTCAAAAGAAGAGGGGTCCACTCAAGGAATGCGTTGTTTTAAAGTTTAAGAATGCTTTTCACAAATTGATTCAACATCAAGGAATCCTTTCGAAAGATGTTTACTTCATCAAGGAATTTGAAAAGAAGAAAATGCCCCCTCATGAGGGGAAGGTTGAGGCTTTTCCCATAGGAGAAGCTACTCCCTCCTCAGAGGAAATTCCATTATTTCTTTGCGAGCCCATGATGAAGGAAACACGTTCCACGAGGGGTGCAAGTTAAGAATGCAATTTTTTTGAAAAAGGTTGCAAGGATTTTCAAGAAAAGATTCGTTGGCTACGAATGTGTTTTCTGAATATTGAAACATTGTGAAAGTGACGTTGTCACACACATGAGGGATAACTCAAGCAAAGAAGAGAGAAAGATGCATGGAAAGCCATAGACAAAGGACACAGGGGTGATTTGATATTTTGGGGTTAGAGTTGCTCATATATATATATATATATATATATATATATATATATAAGTATAGTAATAGTTGTAGAGAAGGGGGGTTCGCGGCTCATGAGTTCTCTTTATTCAGAGAGCCTCATGGAGCGAACTGCCCTAAACTACCTCAAGGAACAAACGTGAGAGTTCTAGAATAAAAAAGAGGTCACAGATTTTATGGACAAACTGACGGGCTCTCGTCCAAAGGATGACAATACAGGTCTCAGACAATTGTGCGACGCACTGGAGTCTCTCTAGCGCGCTGGCGTCCATATGGACCAGAAAGAGAGTTTATCACATAAAATGAAAAAGTGCCCACTTCTACTCTAATTGCTAAGAAATATTGGAATGTGAGAAAGCAACAAAATATAACAAAACTAAAATAGAGTGAAGTAGAAATGACAAAGATAAGGAGAAGAAAGAAATTGCTTATAAACACCCAAGCAATAAAGCCTCCAGCTAGTAGATATCTTCAATACATGCATGCGTAAGATTTGGAGAAACTATTGGGGCTATATAGGGGTTTTCCTTAGTCAAACCCCCTTTTTGGTGTTCCCACCTCCACGGACATCCAAATAGATAGAGAGAGATAATAGATAGAAATGAAGAGAATACAAGAGTGATAAAAACAATCCCTACTTGAGGCTTAGAGAACCCATATCATGAAATATAGTTGATAAAAGCATTCCCTGCTCGAGGAGGAGAACCCGTATCATAAAGTAGAGATGCAATAGGTAGGGGATGTGTGAAATCCCAAGATGCTTATAAGCACAATGTGGGGGAGATGCCAATTGCAAGGCTTAAGGAATCCAAAGAGGGAGAGATAGTTACAAGAGCCAAGAGAGCTGTAAAGAGTGTTGTGAGAGCTTGAAGGTGCTTCTATAACAAGTGAGAGATTTGTGCAAGCAAAAGAGTGAAGAGGGAAAAGAGAGTGTCTCCAAGGGAGAAAGCTCAAGAGGGACAAATGGATTGAAATAATGGATTAAAAAGAGAGAATAGGGGGGGAAAGAAGCTTCCTGAGCTATTTCAAGGCATCCTAAGTTGTTACCACTGACAAAAGCATATGACAAGTAGAAAAAATGCTCAAAGGAAATCATTTGAACATTGAAACATCGTAGGATGCTAGCACGACGCGTAGACATCTGTGTGACGCACTAGTGTCCAAACACATCACACTACAAAATAACACAAACGAGAAAAACACAAGGTTTAATGCACAATTGGTGCACAAAGGTAGCTACTAAAAAGGGGTCCTGAGCATCCTGAGAGGGAAAAAGGCTAATGTAGGGGCTAAAATGAGCCTACACAAATGCTAGGGGAGTGGACACTAAAGTGGATGCAAGAATGTATGTGAAACTGCAAGGGGTGCAATTTTATGATATTACAATAGTATATAGATGAACTGTCATCAACCCCCTACTGTATCAGACCATGTGAAGAATGCATAAGAAGACAAAGTAAAAATAAAAAAATTGGATCAACATGGAAGGAAATCCTAAATTCCCCCAACACTTTGCATCGTCCCTAATTTTTCGAAATCAAGACACATAACAGAGGAAGAATGATGGAACAAATAGAGGAAGTTTATGACACATAATCACTCTTGTATCCAAGCATCTACAAGGGTGACAAGGGTGATCCAAGAACACATAACACAAGCATGGGGGAACACATCACAACAAACACACATCTAATCTAAAGATAAAGAAGTGGCCTCCCCCTAACACTCATCGACCAAGAGGTCGTTTGCTTCCCAATCTAGTTCATTATAACGGGAAGGCGAATGATCCTACAATGGTGGAATATTAAGGGGAGAACCTTCTGACCCTCTCACAACAAGGGCCAAGGAAGGGGACCCTTTGGGGTCTCCTCCACTCAGTTCTTGTGGAGAAATGGTTAGCGATTTTGTGAAGATCGTTGACAAGGTCAGGACATCGTCCAGAGAGTTAAACATGCACTTTACAAGAGTGACATGTTTGACCTCAACAGATGACATAGGCAGCGCCTGGGATTCATTGCTTGGCTCATCAAGTGATTTGGGGTAGTGACAAATTCAAGGGATGCCGAAGTTGGCTCCATCACAAGGACGGTGCGTGCTGACACAAGACCACCCTTTGAAGAAGGTGGGATCCTCTTACAACCCCCATTACTGGAAGGGCCAACCTTTGCTTTCTACTTCGTCGAAGGATTTGAACTCCCCACAGATGGGAAAGAGGTGTGAAGGAGGAGGAGAAAACCACAGCGGACACCACTGAAGTGTTCGACATGTCCACGAGTTTAGAAAATGGTGGGATGTCTGGGAGGAACATCAAAAGAGGTGGCTCAATCGAAGGAGCGATAAACACCTGCACCTTTTTAGGATCAAGTGCACCTACGCTCATAGTAGGAGTTGGAAACATAACTAAATTTGATTGAATGGAATCAGATGGGAGGAGAGAAGATGACACATCAGGAGGCCTTAAGATAGGGGCAACCAACTCCTCTTCCTTTCTCTACAAAGCGGCCTACTCACCACCAGAGCTTTTCGCTGGTGCTTGTGCTCACGCGCAAGGTAGTTTCTATGAAAATTTGAGCTAGAGGCCAGGAGCTGCAAAGGGAAAAAAAGGCTCCTGCTCAACCATAGGAGTGTCCATCACAACCATCTCCGGCAGAGGGAAAAAATCTTGAACGGGAGTAGGAGGAAGAGGTTGAGAAACAATGGGGTGAGTCAACTCTAGTGCCTCAATGGTGGGCCTCTTCTCATTCACTAATTTAGGAGCAAGAGCAGTGGGAGGCTGTGATGACTGAGACATAGAGGATTCCGCATGGGGACCGTTTCTTCTACCATATCAAATGGGCCTAAGCTCTGTGGGTAGAACAGGAAGTTCGAATACAGGTCACTTGGGCTTTTGCCAAGCGGGCACCATAGGGTTCTCTCGCAAATGTGGAGCAAAATTTGATGACGCCATAGTAGGGCTAGAGGAAGCAATAGGCTAAACAGTAGAAGAGAAGGAAGAGGAACCCATAGAGCGCTTCCCTTCTACGCACCTAGGTGGCATCACTGTCAGCTTTTAAACAAGCCCTATGAGAAAAAACATAAGGTGATGGAGGGTATCTCACTCTAGGTGTTAAGCATCCTTTCTTGTACTTCTCATAAGTTTGGTACAAGAGGTCCTTCCTAGGTGGAAGTCGACCAATGGGTGCAGGCCATAAGTGGTATAAGGAATATCTACCACGTGCAATCGGTAGTTTATAACCAATGTCGTGGATCACATGCACTGAACCCTCGTGAATAAACCTCAGACATTTATGCACAAGCAAGGGAACTAAATTCATAGGTATTAACTAAGGGATACCCAACTTCACTCTAAAGAGTTCAGACCTTGGGATTATGTCAAAAAATAGGTTTACAGACTTAGGTCCAACAAGGACCGACAAGGTGATGCTACCAAGGGAAGGTACAAAAAGTTTGTTATGCGTACCGATGGTGCTCCTAGGTACATCGTACCCATCTTTAAGCAAGAAGTTAATTAGAATAGTCTCCTCGGTTATAATATTCACTTAAGATGTCGAGTCAATAAGAACACCTACTACAGTGTTTCTGTTGATTCGTGCAGGGATGTAAAGAGGAGATGGTTCCCTGTTAAAACCCATTGACAGGTCCTGCGAGGTGAAGGTTATACTTGGACTACTACTCGCAGGCTACACAAAGGGGATAGGTAGATGCAAGAAGGAATCCATCATGTACACTAAACAATAATCTCACAAAGCCCCCCAAAGGTTTGAAATAGGACAGTGACCCAGTTAAGGCTTCATTCTGCAACGCTTACAGAACCTTCCAACTATGCCTACTAGGCATTGCAAGTTAGGTTGTAAGGCAAAGCGGCTTACAACACTCACACCTACAACACTCCTAGGACATGAGGAAAGGACCCTTCAACACTGCTAAATAGAACCAAAATGGTTCACGTCGGGTTCACCTGAAATGTAAGAGAGGGGGACCAACCATGTCAAGGCTCCAGGTCATGGAGAGTCGAGAGCGGAGCGCTGCCCTAACTTACCTCACTCTAAGGGATATTTTGGGATGAGGATAAAAAATGAAGAGTACTATGTAGTACTTTTGTCACCCTACAAACTTGGAAATCTAATTGGGGCTAGATGAGCCAGTTTCTGGAGTTTGAATTATACCTCAGACAATTCTCTATCCGAGGACGGCAGGGTGGGTTTGGGATGATAGCGTTGCACGCTGGTGTTTCTCTGGCACACTGGCATCTGTATAGCTAGAAAGTGTGAAATACAATGGGAAACTACCATAATCCTACTTAACAATCTAGCTAGTTGATTTTAACAAAGTAAACAAAATGATGAAGTATGAAAAATAAAGACGGAGATGATAAAGAAAATAAATAAAAGCTAGGGTGATAAATACGATCTCACAAAAGTGTTGATTCGCCAGTTAGCTCCACGCACATGTTCACCTACACACAAGAAAGAGGGAAAAATTGTTGGGGCTGTATAGGGGCCTACCTCAATCAGGCCCCCGCTTTTTTATTTCCAACTCCATAGACAACCAGTAAAGCAACTGAGTAGAATATGCAATAAAGAAGATATAAAGTACTGCAATGAACACTACAAAAGACTAAACCACTCTATTAAATCACAAAGGAGAGGAATGAAGAATTACCACCTCCACGCAAAGGCTCTCAAGGCCAATGAAGGGAGAATGCAAGCAATGAACTTGGCAAAGTCACCACTGCCGCAACCATGGTGAAGGAAGATCTCGCAAGACTCCAAGCTCACAACTTCTATGGTGGCCTCACACATGCAATGTGGAGTTGATGGAGTGTCAAGTTGTTGAAAATTTGAAACTATGTAGTGAAAAATGGAGTGCTAGAATGCTGAAGGAGATGTGAAAAAGTGCCAAGAAGATGAAGTGAAAGTGAGATGAATGCTTTTAAAGGTGGGATGAGAAGGAATAAGCCGTTTTCAAGTCGATTGGTCGACAAAAGGATGTTACAATTCGTTCCCAAGGAGGAGTGTAACACCTCTGCCAAATTTAAATGAGGGAATCCGTCATGGATAACCACGTGTTGCGTAGACGTCCACTTGCTGCACTTGCATCCCCGACAAATATTCTCTCACCGACACACAGGACAAACACCAAGAGGATGCATTTTGGATGGGTGATGTGGTATTTTTCCTTCAGATTTGATTTTCTAAGGTGAGGGTATGTGAAAGGGGAATTTGCTTAAGGCGTGAAAATTCGCTCCTATACAGGGAGATGAATAAAAAATACTAAATGAATGCAATTATGCAATGTAACATATAAAATCACTAAATTAAACCTTAATGTGATAGAATCCAAAAATAAATTACATATCTAAGAAGGGCTTGATTTTATGCACCTGTCACAAAAAGGTTGTGCTAAGTGTCCTCCTAGGAATCATTCACCCAAAGGGTGGATAGGTCTTGCTATAGGGGTTGAAAAAATGATTTCATAATCCTCCGGTCCTATATCTACACTCCTAATTCCTTTGGGTTTCACAGTCAAAAAATCAGAAATAAATTTTGAAAGTGAGTTTTCATGGCTTGACAACAACTTTGAAATTTTTTACAATGTTTCTCTTTTGATGGATCTTCAATCATTCTTCAACCTTAGATCTACAAAACACAAGAGGGAAAAATTGTTTGTTTTTGGTGAATGGGGGCTTGCCTTGGTCAAACCCCATTTCGATAATTAAACCTTGAAATAAAATGAGATGTGAAAGGAATGATGAATGAACACTTGTTATGTTGCAACTCACCAAACCCTTGAAGGATTGAAAATTAGTAGATCTCTCCAAGGTCTTGATCTTGCATGAAGTGTCTTGATTGATGATGTAATATTGATGCTTGAAATTTGACTTGAATGCTTGAAACCTACATCACAATGTTAGCTCCAAAAACATGCATGGTGCTTGATAAATTTGACATGATGCTTGAGATCTTGAATGTTGCAATAAATACTTGAGAAATATTCTCTTGAACACTTTTGACAATAATATTAGCTCTTGTGAATGCTTGCATTTGAAATCTAGGATTTGAATTGATAAAAAGACTTTGCTTTTCTAGATAATTTTCTAATTTCTCAAAAATTAAACATTACAAGCCGACACTTAAAACTTGAATTTAGGACTTTAAGATGCCACCAAAAACATGTTTAAAATTTGAATTTGTGATCTTAAAGGGGACCCATTCACCCAAGGGTGAATGGGTCATAACCTAAATTGCCAAGACCTATTCATTTTGGGGTGTTAAAAATGATAATTGCATTAATTAAATCATGATTCCCCTTTCAAAAATTGCAATTAATTAAGCTTGTAGATGCATAATAGGGCCAATTAGAGGTTTAATTAAGTCCAATTTAATTAAGGGACCCAAACATAGTGTGAAAATGTAAAGGAGCACATTTTCAGACACTACACTAGGAAGTCCCAATTTTTTCTTAACACCTCTTTCCTAACTCATCAATAAATATTGGCCCATATATGTCGTGTGTGAAACCTTGAGCCTATAACTTCTCAACAAAAATATTAGATTAACTAGTGGAATGGAGATTTCAAATGCACCTTCTACTTGTTTGAATCTATGACCTTCATGTTAGAGTAATCATGCATTAGCTAATAATTAAATAATATTTAATTAATTATTAGTCTAATTTATTCTTATGCACTTAAGCTAAACTTAGGAGTGATTTTCTATGTTAACTAGAGAGCTATTATTAGATCATTATGTCTCATTGCATGAGATGTTGACACTTGTTATGATCTAATCCATTTACCATTTAGGGTTGTTCCTATATAACACTAAACTCTGATTGTATTATTATACTTTATTGATGCCTTTGATAAAAATCTCAACATTTGAGGACTCTTATTTTCCTTGAAGATTCTTGAGGTTCATTATGTAGCTTTTTCTTGTTGAGGAATATTGCACATTATTGTTTGAAGCTCTCTTGTGTGGAAGGTGTTTGTTTGTTGTTTGATCATGTGGCTCGTGTTTTTCATAATTATAACATGGTATTAAAGCATGGATTCAACAAACCCCTTCTCAATTTATGAGGATTTTTCTTCAACAAGGGTTACATGCTTCAGATCTAGAATCTCCTTTACTTTTTTGCAAATTTTGGAAGTGGGTGATTTTTAGGTGCATTTTGGTGCGAAAAGAACCTCACAGTTGTGTTTAGGAGGTCGATTTGAAAAATTTTGACTATCAATTTGCCTATATTCCTTGTCGGAAACATATGAGGCAATTTTTTTTGCATAGGTACATGTACGATCCATGTTTGGACTCCTATGCACAATTTTTTTATAAAAAAAGTGCATGGCATTTTTTAAAATTTTCTTGGTTTTTTTTTAAATCGAGATTTTTTCCAAAAAGCATGCTTTTAATCCTACATAGGGTACCTATGCCAACCCTTTGTACCATGTGGGCCCCATGTACTGCTGGTGAGGTTTTTACCCTCACGGTCGATGCCTATTCTACTGACCAGTGGTGACTTTTGCCGCTCGACGACAACCTCCTTATCGGCAGCGTCCCCTTCAAAACTAGCAATTTTTTCATTTTCTAATGCCTATAAACTTTCCTAATGTCCTTTTCCAATAGTGGCAAATTTTTTTGATCGGATACTACATAGGGGCATCTTTTAGAATATTCCTTGAGAAATGACTTTTTTTTGAAATATTCTGACTTTCTGTATGTTCCAACCAATTCTTTTTTTGGTGAGCCTTTTTAGGTGTTGATTTTTTTTCTCGACTATCTATGGAATATTCCTCATGATATTTTGTTGATGTCGGTAGTACAAACACTGGTCAAGGCCCCTTCAAGCTCCCTTTGTGCCCTAAAGGAGTCATTTTTTCTTTTGGCCATAACTTGGGCATACGATATCAAAATTGGGTGAATGAGATATCATTAGAAAGATATTTCCGTAAACTTTCCAGTGGTGTGGATCACATCACCATCTTTTATTGCTAGTGCATTTTACATCTTGTTGAATTCAGAGGTGTTGTTTTAAATCTTGAGCTCATATATTTTGATCAATTTCTCTATTTTTCATGATTTCAACAATGTTGAGACGGTTGTTAGAGCTATTCACATTCATCCATGCCATTTTTCTAGATTTCTCTCTAAGTACATTTTATTCAATTTTTTGTGTTTTCACATTCTAGTGAATTACTTGGACATCTTAGCTCCTAGAAACTTTTTATTTGTGTGGGATGACTCATTTTTGGTTGTTTTAAATGTATTTCTAACATTTTGTCCTATTTGGGTATTACAGACATCTTTTTCATGCAGATTCTCTTTTATAAACATACTGAGATAAAGTGTCATTTTGGTGTATACTTTTTGGGGATTTCACACATCCTGTTGTGTCTTTTGTCTCACACTATAATATAAAGTGCCATGGGGGGTTGATGTTTGCCTTTGGTTTTCCATCACACCCTTGTAAAGTGAGTGTCCCTTCCATGACAACAACAAATCCTAGTGATTCTTTCCTCATGCATGTGTGCCTTAGTTTGCACACCCTTTTATTTGCATGTTGTTTTTGTACTTGTCTTAGCTCTCCCCTTTGAGCATTATGGGGGGTTTCTACTATTGGTGCTAATACTTCCTTGATTTCATTTCTCAGAGTAATATATGTATCTAGTTCTTGTTCCTATGTACTAGGAATATGTAGTGTACATTAGTGGCTCATTACCCATGCATTTCAGTGAGATGGAGCATTTACCATATGGATACTCTTGCATTCATGTTTTTGGAGGTTATTCATTTCAACACTATATCAGTCATCTTTCGATGGTTGTCTACAACTTCTTTGTGCTTCAGTGATGTTTTACATGTTCCTCTTCTTTTTGGGACATTATTTTGGTTGGAGGCTTCTTAGTCCTTCACCTTGGTTTGGAGGATTTTTAGTCCTTCATTCACCTTTCTCTCTTTTGGGGAGGATTTTTCTCCCATTGGGTTTTTCTCCTTTTGTCTAGTTGTGAGAGATTAGATTGTTTGTACATGGGTACCTCACCAGGCCTTATTTATCGAGACCCATCATGCATTCTCTTTTTAGGGATTTTAGCTACTTATTAAATTCATATTAAGGGGGGTGTTAGAGTAATCATGCATTAGCTAATAATTAATTAACTATTAGTCTAATTTATCATCATGCACTTAAGCTAAACTTAGGAGTGATTTTTTATGTTAACTAGAGAGTTATTATTAGATAATTTTGTCTTATTGTGCATGAGATGTTGACACTTGTCATTATTTAATACCTTTACCATTTAGGGTTG
>VDFB02327360.1:0-30681 GCA_007258455.2 Sequoia sempervirens
AAAAGATATGTAATAATGTAACATTGTAATTTAGTTATAATAAAATAAATGGTTGCGGTATTCTTCGTTATTCATTTATAGTAAAGAATTATTTTTCTGAGTTTAGTGTCCATGACTCTATTCAAATTAGTTTTTTTACCTTTAAGAAATTAAGTATTATCTATTTATGAAATATTTGCATGCAGATTTAAACATAAAGCAATACAAATTGAAAAATAAAGTTGCCATCAAATTGACAAAAAAACATTATAAACACTAAAAGTTGTCACTCTTGCTAGGGTTTACAGAAATGTTATTGATTTCTAATTTTTTGTTGACCTTCTCCCTTGGTTCCCAATATCATTATTCATTTTATTAAATCCTTTACAATGTTAAGTTACTGGCCCCTTGGCCTTAATGTCAATCCTAGCACACTAAAGTTTAAAACAACTTTAAAACACATGTTTATTGTCTATATCATAAATTACTCAACCATTCAATGAACAATTGATGGATGGTTGTAGTTGCATTCTAGAATGAAATGCACAAAGTGCTAGACTTGTGAACTCAAACCTACAGAATCACCCTATAATTGTTAGATTTACAAAGATCAAGGGTTGAGAATTTGTTTGAGAATTTATTTCTAAGTGTCATTACAAAAATGTAATGTACTAATTGTGTAGTCTGGTGACAACACATTGACATTTCATTCACTTTAATATTCAAAAAAAAAAAAGTGGACTTTCTACTGCCAAGTGGTTTTATTTTTAAGTGATAGAGTCAGCACATAGGGAGTTTTCAGATTGCTCATTGCAGTGCACCAAGGATATTTTGGGTTCCAAAAAAGGCAATCAATATTAATCTTTTCAAGAATCAAAATGCAGGTTAGTGAAAGACAAAACTCCTATGGCTATGTTTCATTGTTTCTTAAAATCTTATTTTGTCAAACTTTGAAGTTTGGATTTAGGGTTGAAAGACTTAAGAAAAAATAAGGAGGTCTAAGAGGGAATTCACAATTTCACATTGTATAAGCATGTCTACCACTAGTACCACTAGAAAACCAAAGAAAGTTGTTGGGAAAGGTTGAGCAAAATCAGATTAAAAAATACATTATGTTGGATTTCTTTAAACCCCAAGTTTCACTAATGAATACCATGATATTTATGATCCTAAAATCTATGGTAGGCGTACCTTAGAACTTAGATTTTAATTTTTGGGTAAGTGGATTAGGGCACATGATGTTACATAAGGTTTTCCATTGCCTAGAATTTATCATGGTTTATTACTTAAAATTATGATGATGAAAAAAGAGAATTATTGAATTAAGGCAATAAAAAGAAGAATTGTTATCAAAATGGTAAAGAACTTGGAAAAGTGTTGGGGTTAAAACTAAGAATTTGGAAATATCACATTGACCTAGAAAACTTGCTAGTGATTATGAAGCAGTGGATGAAAGGGAGAAAATTCTTTCATAAATAAAATAGTTCAGGATAACATACAAGTTAGAAACAAATTGAAAGGTAATCATAAGCCTCCTTATGATTTTGATATTTTTAAACCATGGGTTTAGGATACTATTTCCATGCTAGCATTTTGCCTCAGACTGGATAAAAATTGGAAAGTGGGTGCAAGCCTCCTTGAAATGGTATATAATATCCATCATGGTGTTCCACATGTCAAATATAACTTTATTGAGTACATTGTAGAATCCATGCATGAACAATTTTTAATTATTAAAGGAAGTGGACACTCAAATTCCACTAAGACATTTAGGTTCACAACCTACTTGTGCCTATTTTTCTATTCAAGTTTGGAAGGTGTAGTAACGGCAGTTGTAGCCCACATAGTAAATGTTGAGGAAAAGAAAATTGCTCTAGTATGGTGGACCCCAAGAGATAAGGATGCATGATTCTTGAAGGAACTATAGTCATTTTGTAGACTACTGTTTGGCTCCATTGCATCAAGCAATTACAAATACTCCAATGCCTAGATTGTCTATGTCACATGTAGAAATTGTATTCAACTCGGAAAAGAAATACAGCTGGTTGATTGGTACTTAATGGAAGAATATATTATGCTAATATTTTATGGATCAAGAGTAGAGCCATACAAACTTCCAATACATGTAATAGAAATGGTTTTTTCTCTAGAATATGTAAGGCACATGTAGAGCACTGGTGAACTACACTTTTTTGGTCAACAAAAGAATACCTTATTTCCTTCTTTACCTTTTTCATGTGGAGGGTTCACATTTGAGAGAAAAGCATTTAGTGTGGCACATGATCTTTTTAATTTTTTTAATTTTGATGTTGTTTTCCATTAGCAGTATGATCCATGTGACACCATTAAATCAATGATTGTGGCCAATAGGAATGTTGCAAGTAGAATTCAACATCAAAGTAAACACTTGCTTGAAAACTTGAGAAACAAGGATACTTGGGATGAGGTCAAAATAGTAATGGAGAAAAGTGTTGCTGAGAAAGGTATTTCTTTTGAACAATTTTCAACAGAAATTATGGCATTGCACCAAGAAATACAATCAAGAGGTACAACAATTCTTATGAAAAAAGTGATAAACCATCTAGTAGAGTAAAAATACCAGATTCTCTAGATAAGGAAGTTACAGCTAAAAATTGGTCACGATTAAATATTACTACCTTTTGGTCTATGAGGAAGGAGCTAGGTGATCCAAGAACTCTTGCAGACTATGGAGATAACGAAGAAGATTGTGAGTTTAGAAAATTGTGGAATATAGAGAATCTTGATGAATTTGAAGATCTAGAAATTGATGATGAATCAAATGATGATAGGGAAGAGAAAAACCATGTCAAACCTAGTTTAAATGAGGCCACAAAAGAAGCATATACTTCAAGAGTAGCCATAGTTGAAAAAATGGGTTATGAAGGTGGTGGTTTGGGGTCCCAAGGACAAGGAATTTGTATGGTAATAGATGTATACCATAGAAAATCTATTGATAAGTGAGGCCTTGGAGCTAATAAAGTAGACCAAGGGCATACAAGTACAATTGAAACAATTAATTTTGTTAGAGCTTCAAATTTTGATCCTCAAGGTCAGATACAATCACAACTTAGACATACCCTAGTCAAGAACCTAGTGCAACTACCATTGTCATTGGTGGAAATGGTATGGGTAGTACTACTAGTAGTGGTCAACATGTTCTACAACAATAAATTACACACAAGAGGAAAACAATAAAAGATATCGCACCAAGTGATCAAGGCACATAGAAGAAGCAAATGATTTTGACAGGTCCAAGTCCAACATCAACTACCATTTCCACCACAAAAGAGTTATTTCTAGGAACTCCTAGTCCCATAGTTAGTGTGGATGCAACAACATTAGCAACTACAAGTACTCCTATTCCTTCACCATTCAAGAATTCCATTGTTCTTGTGCCCCCAGGTTTTGATTACATTGAAGGGCTTAAAAAGAAATAAAAATTGTATAAAAAAGAAAAGAAGCAATTGATGAAGAGTGTGTCTGCTATAACTTCAGAGCCTGCAACAACCATGGTATTACCCAGATTTGACACAAATAATTATGGAACTTACATGTTTGTTGTTTCCATAGTTCAAAATAAACCAGAAAATCAGATGGATCACTCTGAATTTCAGCTGAGCAATTTCCAATTGGATTTTTTTGGATACAAAATTTTTGACAAAATTAATGTATCAAAAAAGAACAATGAATTGGCGTACACATCATTTATGGAAATAAGAGAGAGATAGAGAATGTTAATGGGCAAATCGCAAATTATCGTGCGTGGAATAAATGAAAAGGAAAAATGAAATGCGATCAAATTATGGTCCATCATCCATCTCTATCAATAATGGCTCAGGATCCATCGAAGAAACCGAATTAAGATGCTCAGGTCGTCAAAGGCATCCATAAAGTCAGAACTCACGCTGTCGGAAATCGAAAATAGTCAGATCACGTCGGCGTCGTTAATAAAGTTGATGGGCAAATAAAGTCTTATCCGGCTCCGGGTCTCTCTGACTAAAACGGTAAAGGTCAATATCGTCGGATAAAGCTCTGGAGAGGATTGATCATTTATGTGACATGTTTCAATTGATACATGCTATCAAAATACATTATAATAAGATCAAAAAATATTTAGTGGACAAAAAAAACATGTTGGCATTAGATAAATCTGCAAATCAAGTTCAATAAATAGTCTACAAAGCCAGTGATAATGATTTGAAATCAAAGGGATTAATAATCAGCTTGTTGACTCAATGATGTTGTCATCTATCATTCAAAAGTGTTTGAGAATGCATGAAATAAAGGAATTTTTGCATCTGACTACAAACAAGATGAAGAAGTTGGATGAAAAGGTAAGGAACTTCATAGAGCTTGGTTTTCCAAAGGCTTTTGACACAAATGAGTGATTCATTGGAACAAATGATTTCAAAAAGATGATGGAGGGTGCAAGGAAGATTGATTTGGACCAGTTTCCTCATAACCTAGATGTGGTGAACTATTTGGATTCCATCAAACCATTGATAACCTTGAATGTAAAATTGGTTGAAGAATTCAAGACAGGTTCCAATTTCAATCATGAATTGTTAACAAATCTTCAAGTCAAACAACATTAGTTAGAATAAATGACAATTCCACCACCCAAACAATGGAAGTTGCTAGAAAAGGTGATATAGTGATTTGATATTTGATAATACAAGTTTCCAAGTTCCAACTCAGCTTTGTGCATAGTTGTATTTGAGAAATATTTTGCATTGCCAATGGCTCTATGCATTCCTTCATGTGAAAATCAATAAAAAACTAAAATATAGTAATATGTTGATATTCAATTATCTATATTATTTATTTTATCATTTGAAGAAAATGTTTGGTTTCAACTACTAGATACACATTAAACAATTTTCGATGTTCATTATTGTGTATGCTACTATTGTTAATTTGTTATTAAGCATTGAGTTGAGTGATGAATCATTGAGTACATGTTTAAGTTTTAACACAATTAAAATATGAAATTATTAATAATATGTTAATTTAGTCATACAAACCTAGGATTCCATTAGAGCATTTTAATTAATTTTGTATTCAATTGCTAGTATTGTTATCAAAATTACATATGCATATTGACAGACTCAAAACTAAAGACAAGACTCTAAAATGCTCTTTGTATTCCTTTACAAAATTCTTTGTGATCAATTAACAAGCAATGAACCCATACTTCTGGCCTTAAATTCCTTCTTATATAAATGAAGGAGCAAACAAGCTTCAAGCTAGATAGTACACATGTCCCTTTTTTATTGGACCAATACAAAATATTCCCTTTGTAGTTATATTTGCATTTTCATATGGATGGAAATATTACATGAGACAAAAATTATTTTCATTTTTCAATGAAGATCTCACCCCACCTTCCAAAAGGCATCTTTAAGCTAATGTAGCAATATCCACATGCTCAAAATTATACCCACGTACTCAAGCATAAAGTGACATAAAAGAATAAAGTATAAAAGGCAGAAGAGACAAAATATTTATCCATGTTTGCAACCTTTTCATCAAATTCAAATTGGGAAGAAGACAATATTTTATCCATACTTCATCAAAAGCCTAATATGTACTGGTTCCAGGATATGCATTGTATTTCTCCCATTCGTTACTCACCATATTTGTAGACTTAAGACATAAATTTCTCACCATCCCACTACTGCAACTCAATCCTCAAGAACATCCAAATATTTATCTTTCCAAGTTTGAAATTCTTCTTCTATAGACCAATCAAATGTAATGATATCATCAACCTTTTGCTTGTAAGGAGAATATTTGATTACAACTTGATTTTCCTCCTTATCAAACTCCTCCAAAGCAACCCTGACTTGAGCAAGCATATATATATTCTTCTTTAACATGCTCGTATTATTTTCCTTACAAATCTTGGCCACTTGATTTGATATCATCTCATTGCCCTCCTGTTTCCACTTCTACAAGGACTTGATATTATCATCATTCTTTAGTATATCAGGTAATAGGCCATGATTCATCTCATGGAAACTCTTCACCAATTTCCTTATCTTAGCCTCTACAGGCTCAATCTTTCCTTAGAACTCTTGGATTCCAATCACATTTCTAAGGTTCAGTTTAATCTTCTCAGGTCTGTTGACATCATGCTTAGTTCCCACAACCATTAGTCTTAAGTCTTGTAGCCTAGGGATCCATTTCTCCATAAGTGGAATAGCTACCTCCATGTCAATATCAAAATTGTTTATTGCATTCACCATTAAGGATTAAATAGCATGAATGTTAATTAACCTTTTATCCACTCCTCTATTCATATGTTCCAAAACTATAGTCACAATCTTCAAGTCACTATCAATAATGTTTTTATCATGCTGACTAACCTTTTCTTCATACTCTTTCAGCTTTTGGAGTAGTTCTTCTTTGTTGATGTCTTCTGCTTCTGTTGTATCTGAAGTACTTGGTCCCTCCACAACAATGGGCACATTTCTCATGTTGTATAGGGCACAATTTCCCATGAAGAACTTATAGGGGGTGTAGTGGCAACAGTTGTTGGCTCTTAAGAGGAAAAGGGAGAAGCAATATCGGTTTCCCTTGGCTCATTTTACTGTAAATTCTATAATTTCTCCTTTAACAATTCCAATTCAGTATGTAACTGCATTGTTTGTTGTCGGTTCTTTCTATAATCAACCAATAAATGATTATAATTTTTTTATAACTTCCTTTCTTAGTAGTTACTAACACCACTATTTCTTTTGTGAATTGAGCAACATTGACTGACATTGTTGTAGCCTCAATTTCTAAAGTATCAAACACTTTTTTTATAATTAATCCCCCCTATAATTTGTAACAGGCTCTACAATGTCTGGCTTCGTAGTATTGGGGGCTAAGGCCCAAATGGCCAATGTGTCCCACTACTCATTGAATGTAGATCCTTGCAATGCAATTGTAGCTTCTTCCTTTGAATTGTAGAGAGGTCTATCATATCTCTTTATTGTATCAAATGCAATGGCAGAAGACAAGTCCCATTCAAGCAATAAAAGAATTTCACTTTTTCTTACCAATGCTCTGCCTTCCTCAACAGTTATTTCTTGATATTTATCTTTCATTTCTTTTATTACCTAGGCTTGGATGATTACATTAGGTAGCTCAAGATGGATATTCCTATTCTACAACCCTATTTACAAATTATTCCTTCTTTTCCCTCTAAATAAATTCCCTAAAGGCTTTGGACTTCACAAAAGAATCATCATCCCTAAATTTTGTCCATGCTTCTTCTCTAACATCATTTTGGCTATTTAATCTAATGAGGTCAGCCTTGCTTAATCTCAAACCAAGCTACTATGGCACAATTTCCTTGGGTGGAAAAGGCAGCCCTTGTTGCATTTCTTCATGTGTTACCAAGATCTCTTCCTCAGAATCCTCTTCACAATCCACCAAGCCAACTGATTGAACATTTTTCTTCTTCAGAGTGGCTCTCTTGGTGCTGATGATTTTCTTGGTGGAGAGTTAATATCAACAAATTTAGGTCATGTTCACCTAGGGGGGATGGTGGTGGAATTTTTGGCAAGGGATAAGGACTTCTTTGCTTCTTTGGTTGAGAAGAGGGAGCAGTTGTATCCTTTCCCTTCACCTTAGTCTTCTTCCTTCTGAAAACAATGACTTTCTTTTCCTCAAGGGGATGGTGAGTTGGATATTCTTCCATTACATGGGTTTCCCCCTCACCTTGTTCCTCTATAGCAATGGCCTTTCCCTTTTCTTGAATTAGTCTCTCACCTTGTATATGCCCAACCACTCTTTCAAATTTTTTGAAAACATATTCTATCCTTTGCATCTCATTTGGAATTTCAGCAAGAGCAATGAATTGTGGATCCTTTTCCCTTATTTCCTTTTGCAATTTATTAAAATCAATCCATTTTTCTTTTTTTTCCTCTTGTTTTGAAAAATAAAAAATGTTTCTAATCACATCCTCAGGGAAATAGAAATTATGAATAAATTTTGAGCTTCTAATTCTCATTTTCAACCATGCCATGAATCCCTCAAGATCATGGTTTCTTGTTGTTACTCTTCTCATTCCTAGAGGCTCGAGTACGTCATTAATCTTGTCCTATCCTCCTTTGATCATTAACAAAATAGAAAAGAAAATGTTTGAAGGGATGAATGCTCCCTTTCCTTGATCCTTCAAGTGATTATTCTCCACATTCCAAATTTTCCATATCACCTCTAAAAACCCAATTCTCTCTAGGTCATCCTTGGGCAACAAGCAGGGTGAAATAATACTGCCATAAACTCTCAAAACAGTATAGGTAGGATAAGGGATAACATCCCCCGAATTGTGATCAACACCTAGATCCAACCTCCTTTCCTTAGGCCTTAGAAAATCATGCAAGGTTGTAGGAATCCTTGGCATGTTCATGATCAATACTCTCCTCAAATTGGAGGAAAATAATTTCTCAAACATGAGATAATCTAATTTTCTATCATCTTTGTCAAGGACCATAGTCCAACATTGAACATGAAGCTCCAAGTTACCTTTCTTTTGATCCAATGTCATATCCTGATCAAAATAAGGGGCTCCTTTATACAATAATATGTGCATAAACAATGAGTACCAAAAGAATCTGACTCCATCTTTACCCTTTTTCAATTCAACCAAGCCTTCATGAATCCTTTATGCCAAGCACCCTCCATAATCATATAGTGTACAATATGTGGGATATTGGATGTGTTGCCATGTACATCCAAGCCATGGGCATGCCTATAATTGGGTCATAACCAATGATTTGGCATATAGAATAGAAAGTCCTTTGAAGGTAGGACACAAAATAGTTAATTAGGTAGGGATCTTTTCCTAATGGACTCAATACTACCCTTCTACCATCCATAGATGCCAAATAATTTGGTAGTATTGAAATTTTAAAAGTGTGCCTCACCTTCTCATATTCTGCCCTAAGAGTCTTCTCATCAATAGGCACCATATCCCCACTTCATTCAGTGAGCTTGAAGACTTCTGCAATCTCTTCTCTTGTTATCTTGACCATGTCCATCCCATCAAATGTCCTCATAGTCCTTGTGACTGGATCATAATTTCTAGCCACTGCCTTCAGTAAGTCCACATCCATGTGGACATTTGGTACTATCAACTTTCTCAAATCCAAGTTCTATGGGTTGTCCACAAGAATGCCACAATTCCTATTCCCAAACCAACAACTGGAAATTTTCCACCTAGTGTAGGGAAATGTGGCAGCCTTGATTGCACTTTGCTTGTCTATTATTCCTTCTACAATTGAACCCTTAGAACAATAATTGACCTTTAGGTTTTTTAAAAGTCGAGGGTTTCAGCTAATCAGTTAGGTCCTAGACTATAGGCTTGACAGGAGGTTTTGAACCAAAGGATTGCTCCTTAGATAAAGACGCTTTTACTTTTGGGGCCATGATTCTAGGATTTTTGCAAACTAGGGTTCCTCTTATCAAACTAGAAACTTACAACTTAGGCAAGGGTTTGAATTAGAAAATAACAAGACCAAACAAGCTAATTGCTTTGAATTTACGTCAAACCTTAAAAGAAATGCATAAACAAGAGAACACTAATGAAAGAATGATTAAGTAAGCGCAATTAGACAAGTTCTAAGCAATTTTAGAAGCAAGTGATTTTACTTATTGGTTTGAAAAATATGCAAAAACCCTAATTTTGTGTCGAACAAGCTTGAAAATTGTAGTACGAACTCCTTGAATGCACAAAATGCCTTTAAGAATCTTAAATTGCGCTTTAAAATGAATTTTAATGGCTTTAAGACCTTCCATTTTGGTATCTTTGCATCTTGTCTATCATTATGATTCGCTCGCATGAACTAGACTGACTCATTTGCCTTCACTCTCAACTTTGAATATTGGTTGTTCATTGCACAATGAGCTAGCTTGATGAATGGCTCAAATCAGGTCAAAAAAGTTTGAAAAAGTTGACTGTAGACCTCTACTCCCATCGACCAATGAAAAATGGTCGTGGACCTATCTTCCAAGTCATTCGTGGGCTCCACAATGGATGAGCAAGATTAAAATATCTTGTTTACTTTTGTAACATATGCTTAAAAGTCCCTTTAGTAGCGTAGATGTTACCATCCATACCCCTATGTTGAAATATTTCATTAATATTTCATCCTTTATAATGTTCTTTCAACCGCTCTAATATCTCCACGTTGCACTCTCCTGCTTACCCATTGAGAGATGGGAGATAGAGGTGGGTCCCCTACAGGTTGGTGGGGAGGGGTTCAGATTCAATGTCACCCTATCTCGACCGTTGATCTCACTCAAATGGAGTGTATACTGCCTTTGTAGTCCGACATGTCCCAGTAACAAAAGGATAGGTGTCATCCACCTACTAGCCCATGGTATTATTTTAATGCATATTAAAATAGAGTGGGGGCATGGGGAATGGTCTAAATGCAACCACCTCATCTTCTATCCACTGTTGATTTATTATAACCTATCACCGACTGGCTTATTAAAGATGTTGGGCCCCGCTACTGCATAGGACGCGTGGTGCTCACCCACTAGCCCATGAGATTATTTTAAAGGGAAATAAAACCCGACAAGGGCATGAGGAATGGTCAGGATTTGATTATTTTAATCCTATGGGGTGGTGGAGAACCAATAGAAATTATTCAATAGGACCCACCAAACATATCAAAGGATTTTAATAAGCACATGCACTTATTACATGACTTAAAAAGGGTTTCCTGGCTAGGTTTATAACATGAATGATATTGAGTGAATATTAAAACCCAAACTTAGGGAAAGAACAAGAATTAAAGAATTTTATGACCTGCATAAGAAAAGGCAAGATTTATAAGGATTCTACGGGTAGCAACCGGGAACACTTAGCTCAAGGGGCTGATGAGTAAATGGATGCAAAGGCATAAGAAATGACTTAAGAGACTAGGAATAGGTAAAACCTAGTCAAATTTGAATTATAATGTAGGTAAAAGGAAAAGAAACCTAAGGTTTTGGAGAGGGTTTAGAACATACATAAACCCTAGAACATAAGAACAACTACAACACTAAGCCTTATGACACATTCCAAATCAATAGAACACCCATATCAAAAATACAACTAGATTTAAGCATCTTTTGGGATGCCTACTGTAAGCTATTTGATAGCACATATAGGAAATGTTGTAATTTTGCTCTGTAATAAAAAAAGATGACTCAAATACTTAAGTGTATTTCTTTAATTTTGAATATAATATCGACCTATCTCGCTCTCTAGTATTGTATTCACTATCTTCTGACTCAAAATAATCAACGATTATTTATAAGTTGTCATATCACATCATGTGTTTATGTTATGGATGTTGAACTATTAGCTTATGTTCAAGGAATGGATTAATATTCGTTTTAGTTATTTATCAAAGATTGTGTGAATGGAAATGCAATAGGAATTTATAAGTAGTGTGATAAGTGTTGTTCTTTAAAAATGATGCAAAATCACCTATCAAATTCATTGTACCATTGAATACAATATAAAATATCATCAACTATAGTTTGGAATATGATTCATGAAATGCAATATAAAATAAAATATCATGAAGTGCAATGATTCACAATTTCATGGAATACAATATAAAATATTATCAACTATAGTTTGGAAAATGATTCATGAAGTGCAGTATAAATACCTAAAAGCTACTAATTGACTTCTATTTTCCAAATGGATTTAGGGTCTTGAAACAAACATTCAACTTGAGATAAAGTAAAAGATTCATCTTAATTCTGAGTTTGGTCTTCAAATTTCTTTGTCTTGCATCTCAAATTCAACATTCATTGTGTCACTAAACCATTTATCCCACTGTCGCTGCCAGTGCCACCAGTACCAATGTTTGGAATTGGAGTATTGCACAATCCTCTTCTTTCGCATATGGACCTCCAAATTGTGAGTTCCCTTTCAAAGAAAATTTTTGACATTATACGTAGTTTCTTTCATCCTCAAGCAATTTTCTGAATTCTTGTCTAGTTTATTTTTTAACTTTGATTTAAAAAATGCCAATGAACTGAAAACTCTCTCAACCTCCACTGACCCCAATATCATTGTTTGACATAAATCAACAAGTTTGAAATATTTTGATATCAAACCATGCAATATTTCACTCTAGCCTAAGTTTGTCCAATCCTTTTTATTGATCTTGGTTTAAAGGAATTCTCCAAGCCCATGGAATCAAACTGGTCCATCATGCTTCTTGCAAAAATTTTACATTGTTGTCTAAGATCATCTGCATTTATATCCTTCTATTTTCTTCTCATTGTATGTTACACTTTTCAAAAAGTGTTCGATCAAGATATTTACTTTATCATGAAAATATCTTAGACTATCTCGGTTTAAACTCAAAATTGAGGATACACAATACCAATGGGTTCAAGTATTTCTTGTAGAAAAAATCTATCATAAATCCCTTGGGAAAGACATTTTTCAATTTCCCTCAAATTATCACTAATAGATTTAACAATGTCATTAAAATATTCCTTTCTAATAGGTACTTCTCTTATAGAGTGCTTAGCTATTGTGCAATGGTACATTGGTATCTCAAATATGTGTACATAGATACATAAGTTCTTGCTTGCTTTAAACTACAAATAATTATCAGGCTTATTCAAATTAGTAATTTTCTACTAGATGAAATAATTTGGGCTTTCGAAAGTTAGATCTAGATATAGATAATCAAGGGCCATGCATGTATGTCTACGTAGTTTGGCATATTCATAAATATACACAGTTTTTGTGTTGGGTTTCTTCACAATATTTTTCATTTCATCTAGCATGGGGGCCAAAAGCTAAATTCAAGTATGTCTCTATATCACTTTTTAACTTTTGTGTAGAGGTCAGAGCTTTGTCTATTGTGTTGTTATGCTCATACATTACTCAATCAAGGATTGATATTCTAAAGAACTCGTTGTGCTAGTCCATGCAGGATCCATCACGAGTATCCAACATCCTTGAGAAGCTTGTTTCTTATTATTTATTCCCTAAGTAAAATTTTTGAAATTCACTAAATGTTTGGGACCGATAGATGTGTAGAGGCTAAGTGGACTAGATTTTTCAACTTTTGATACTATAGGAAACTTGCTGATTGAATGCTAAATTCATTTTGTGGGCCATGCAGTGAATGTCAAGCATGTATGGTGCACAAGTAGTTTGTAACTTTGTGCAAACACCACTCCTGTAACCTTGCATCACTGTAGCTCCACCAACTCCTACACACACCAACTTTTTGGCAATTGTCAAGTCATCCATAACTACAATTTCATTCAAAGATTTCTTGACTAGTTCAAATAGATTTTGCAATGTTGAAGTGCCCTTCATTTTATGAACAAAGAGAAGATGAGCTTGGAGGACATGTTGTTTTACAATATACACATGCACACAAACCTAAGAAGTATTATCTACCACAGTAAGTTCATCTAAAGATAATGCAATGAAGTTTGACCCTTTTACTTCCTCCTTTAAATCTTGCTTTTCCACTATAGCAAGATATTTTTCCCATTCCCATCCAGTGTTTACTGACCAATGTGAGCTAGGAAAGTGAGGAACACCCAAAAAAGATAATAAATTAAAATATTTTGGGTATTCTGTCATAGGACGCCCTTTGGACAAAATATAAAAAACAATACTCATCTAAATAGTTTTTGAAAGATGTGTTCCTTCCATTGCTTTTCCAAATTGAGCCTCAATTGTACCTCAACATGCAACAAGCTTCGACATTTTTTGCTTATGCTCTTCATATTCCTTGACATACTTAATTTGAAGACATTCTTCCTTTGATTTCCATCATATGACTGATTGTTCCTTTCCATATATGATTTTTTTTTCATAAACTTTACTGATATGCTTTTCTATAGTGTCAAGCTTTAGTTGCAAATTCTTGTGTCTTTTACATTTCCAACTACAAATCATACACATGCATTATGTTGCACTTTCATCTTTTTTTGTTTTCTCCACTGGTACAATGAATGGGTACTTTAATAACCAACCAAGCTAAAAATTCCTTGTCATTTCCCACTCGTGCCCCACTTTTGATCATCCTTTTCTTTTCTTGCTAACAACATCATCCAAGTCAGTTATCTCATTCTAGATAACTTGGGTATCCCTTGGAACATCTTCTATGGTCTTTCCATCCTCATTTGACTCATTTAACTTAATGACAATCTCACCTTGACCTTTCGATGGTGGTGAGGTATTGTGAATGCCTTCTTCATTAATATTTGGTGGGAGAGTTGATGATGTAGCTCCATCTTGATCTGATGGATTAGAAGCATTGCCAATTCCAAAGTAATATTGTATGGTAACTCTACATTTTGGGCGTTTTGATGGCCTCCCAATCCCTTCACGACCTTGAGGAGTCTTACCCTTGTTGCACTTGCTGCTCAAAATATTGAACTAAATCTTCACATTAGGTCACCTATAAGCTAAATTTGTGAGAGAAATTTGAGATGATGCAAACTAAGTCTAGATCACATTTTGTCTGTAGATTCTAAAATAATATTTTTTCAAAATTTTTGGAATCAAATTGCACCTCTTTTTTCCATCTCACGAAATTGTTTTGAGGAAAACATTTTTAAAAAGTGGCGCTCACCCTATAACGCATAACTTTTTTTCCATGAAGAATGAAATTCTAATTCTTTCAAATTTAGATTTGTAACTCCCATTTCTAGTGCTTCCACTTGGTTAGATAGTTTTGTATTGAATATCTTTTCTTTAGTAAGTTTTGAAGTCAAATAATTCTGATTTAGACATGGCTGACATTATAATGTGTAACTTTTTTTTGTATATATCAAATTTCAATTTTTCTTTTTGTTGGATCAAGGACTTCAATATCTAGTGCACTCATATTTTTTCAAAAAAAATTGATAATCTACTATTTTTCCACATGTGTAGAGCGAGACCTTCATTTTTCAATGAAAACCTATGTTTAATATAACTTCTAAAACAAATACATAATAAAACCAAAACATATTAAAATTATATATTACCGTTAGATAGCTCTGGTTTAGAAATTCTTGATTCAATTGGGTTTGTGAAGCTTCCTCCACTTTCATCCTCAGCGAACCCGGCGTAAAATTTAGGTTTTTGTGAAACGAGGGTGAAATCCGGGGGAAATGGGGTTTCAAAGCGAACTAGGGTTCATTCAAGCCTTCAATATCACATTTTTTTGTTATTTTGGGTGGGAAATGTGGGCCCAATAATTAATGGGTTCACTTGAACCCTAGTTCAGGTGAACCCCTTTTGGGTTCGGTCAAACTTGTAGGTTCATTCGAACCCCTAAAACCATTTTTTTTTGCCATGGGGTCATTTTTTCTCATTTTTCCTTCCTCCAAATTGTAAACCACTATTGTGGCTTCACCCAATATATCACATTCCCTACTCAATATCATCTTTAAAATTGAAGCAATAGTGGAAAAGAGATAAATAAATCTTATCACTATTAGGAAATGATCACTCACCTTTAAGTTTGGGTTTTCACTAACTTGCTATTCATTAATGCAGGAATTCATGTGTTGTACTTAAGATTGTAACTTGCCTAAAATCAACTTCAAGGTTCCAAGTCCAACTTCAGAATCAAGAGCTCACAAGTTCAGAACTGAACAAAATGTGTAAGAATAAATGATAGTTTTGATTGTATTTATACCAATCCATATTTGGTGAATTTTGTGGGATTTTTAAATGGTATATTAAAATTTTGGTGAATCCTGCGTGCTTATACAACGATACGTTGTAATTTTCAAGACGATTATGGCCCTATGATTAGCATGGAGGTGTCATGACAATTGGCAAAATGTGTCCTCAAATGTAATTATTTTTTAATGTTATTGTGAAATGGGTCCCCATAAGCAACTATTTGTAAATTTTAATTGGCGAAATGGGTCCTCACAAGCAACCATTTGTAAATTTTAATTGGAAAAATGGGTCCTGATATAATGTTGTTTTAATAGTATTGGCGAATATGTAGGTGTTTTATTACATGGTTCCAAGATTCCAAGAAAAAATATTAATTGGTCCATTTGAAACACATAGTTTGTTATGGTGAATTTATTACTTAAATATGCCTCATAAAAAAATCGATGGTGAATGGACATGCATTGGACCGATAATTTATAAAATTTGAGCAATTTGGCCACCCTATTGGATGCGATTAATTCATCAATTTCAACTTGGCCGATATCTAAAATTCACCAATTTGCGAAGATTCACCACTAAAGTTTTCCCTACATGCCCATGAAGTATTAATTGGTGTTATGAAATAATCTTGTGAAAGAGAATACCTTTCCCATTAGGAGAGGTAGTAGGAGGAAGAGATCCTTGATATCCTAGTCCCTTGGTATCTTCTGATGGTTGTTGTTTTAAAAATTGATGGATTTCATGCTCACTAGTTATGTCATATCCTTATTTTCTTAAGATCTTGAAGCGTTGACCATAACTCTCTCCTAAGTTTAAGGGTGTATTGGTAACTCGATGAGCATAGGATAGAAGAGTATCAGTATTGTCCTTATTAACAAGTTCTTTCATGATTGATGGTTGAGGTTGTTTCAATTTCAAGATGCAAAAGGTTGAACATATCAAGTGATGGGATGGTAAGAGGTGTTGGTTGTTGCATGGATGGATAAAAGGATGCATTCTTCTCAAGGTTGTGTATGGATTCTTGTATGAATTGTTTCCAATGATGGTTTACAATTTTTGGCCAAATTGGACACTAAATTATTATTTTAACTAAATCTTCATTCGAGGGCACCTATGGCGGCTAAAGCTGTGAGGAATTTGAAGATGATACAAACTAGAGTCTAAGTCACATATTGTCTATAGATTCTAAAAATATTTTTTCAAAATTTTTGGGAATCATATTGCATTCTTTTCCATCTCCATGAAAGTGGGTTTTCAAAAAACAACATTTTTTAAAGTAGTACACACCATATAGTGCATAATTTTTTTTTTTCCATAGAAGGATAAAATTCTAATTCTTTCAAATTTATATTTGTAACTCCGATGTATCTAGTGCTTCCACTTGGTTAGATAGTTTTTATTGAATATTTTTTTTAATGGAACAAGTCAAAACCAATTACAATTCAGGACATAAGCCTTGTGCATTATACTTGTAGCGTAACTTTTTGTATATATCAAAATCGAATTTATTTATTTTTGTTGGATCAAAGGACTTCAATATCACGGTGCACTCATATTTTTCATTTTTTGATAATCTACTATTTTTCCACATAGACCTTCATTTTGGTGAAGAACCTATGTTTAATAAAGCTAAAAAAACAAATATATAATAAAATCAAAACATATAAAAATTATATTCATTGGATAGCTTGTTTCGAGGACTATCTGATTCTAGAAGGGTTTGTGAAGACTTCTCCATTTTCATCCTCAACCCGAGCTCCCAAGCGTAAAAAAATAGACTTTTTTTTCTGTCTCAGGAGGGGGATGAGGGGCAAAGGGGGTTTGAATGAACCCCTAGGGGTTCGAGTGAACCCCTAGAGGTTTGCTCGAACCAGGGTTCGGCCGAACCATGGTTCGAGTGAACCTCTTCAAGGGGTTCGCTCGAACCCCCTTTGCTATGCATTTTTTTTGTTTTTTTGGCAGCCAAAATTTAAGGGTTTGCTTTCGAACATGGACCCGGTGACTATCTGTTAGTCGAACTAATGGGATTAAATGCGAACCCCCAAAATCACTTTTGCTTTTAGGTCATTTTTGCTTCTGAGTTTCCTTCTTCACTTGAATTGTAAACCACTGTGTGGCTTCACCCCTAAGATGTCCACCTCATGGGAACATTCATTAGGAGGTGAAGATTCATGAGTGTTATCAATTGCATTAGGATCATTTCCAAATATACAACTTGAAACATCAATAAAGTATCTTAAGGTCATCCATATGTTACCAAAACACATATCCATAATGAAGTTTGATGCAAAGTTTCAAATTTGAAATGATAATTGACTGATTATAAAATGCAAGAAATTAAAAAAGATATCTTTTGAATGTCAATTTTATGTTTAAACTATGGACTTTTTTTGACCAATTAACTATAACTGCAAAAATTGAAACTAAGATCTATAAACAACTAGAAATAAAGCAAACAAAGACAAATTTATGCCCAAAATTTTGGAAAATGACTTGTATAAGGACATATTTATGGGTCCTTGCACAAGGGTTGAAAATTTTAAAGTATGACTTTTAAGTTGATGTTTAAGGTTGGTGCTTCAAGTTGCAAGTAGATTCTTTTAGTCACATATTTCTAGAATTTTATGATTAAATGCAAATTCAATTTGATGGCAAACAACAAGAAAAATGAAAAATTTCTAGATGTAATTTTGTTTGGATTTTCTAATATAAATGAATGAAAAACACTAATATGCGGACTACTATGTAAAATGAATGCAATATGTATGTACATTTGTAGATTTTTGAGATTTTAAAGGATGCAAAATGCAATTTTAAAACCCTAAATTAAATACAAACTGATACAAATTTGAAAACCCTCAATGGGATGCAATGCAAACTAATGCAATTTTGAAAACCCTAAATGAGATGCAATGCAAACTAATGCAAATCCTAGCTCTAAGGTTTTGAAAGACTACGAAATCAAAATAGTGTAAGAATGTTGGTTTCACCAAAATGAAATGAAGGGAAATTGGGTGAGAGTGTGTTTACCCAAAATGGAATGATGATCTAGGACACCCTCACTTTTCCCTAATTTCATTAGAAAAATATATCTCTCAAAGATAGAATTGACTTTCAACCTTGAGGTGAGTCAACCCTATTAGCAGGATTTGTTGTTTTCTTATGACTGAAATGCACTTTTGGGAGATAAAATTAAATGCCTTAATAAACTCAATTATGTGACCTAAAATTGATTTTTAGAGTATTATGATAGCATAAATAGGAACAATAACTTTCAAGAAAATTTGAGAAGGGCAGAATAGTATGTACCTAGCTCCAAAAGTGGTTTTTGAACAATGTTGAAGGACAAATTCTCCCTAAGGCAAATGGGTCTCTATGCAGGGGTCCAAATTTTGATTTCACGGTCCTCAGGTCCTGGATCTATGGTTTTGATTTCTCCAAGTTCCACTATTAGAAAGTTGAAAATAAATTATGTAGGTGAGTTTCTGTATCTTGACAACTTTGACAATTTTGCAAAATTGCTCTTTTGAGTGATTTTCAGTCCTTCTTCCCCTGTAAATTTGTACATACAAAGAGAGGGAATTTTTTTTAATTTTTGGGTGAATATGGGGTTGCCTTGGTCAAACCCCGGTTTGGTAATTAAGCTTTAATGATGAAATAATGATAAATGAAAGGGATTTGATGAATGAGCAATGTTATGTCACAACTCACCAAACCTTTAATGATTTCCCTTAGAGGATTGAAGTCTAACACATCTCTCTAAGGATTGGATCTTGCTTGAATTGGCTTGAATGATTGCTTGATTTGATGCTTGAATGCTTGAAACCTACATCACAATGTTATCTCCAAAACATAATTATATGAACACACATGAATCTTGACATGATGATATGATCTTGATTGTTGTTGTAGATGATTGATAAATATGCTCTTCAATGCTCTTGACAATAATATTTTCTCTTGTGAAATTTGAATTATGTGTGCTTCGTTTGAATTGATAAAATAACATTGTATTTATAGGTGTTTATCTAATTTTCCAAAAGTTAGATTCAACTAGCCGACATTTGAAACTTGAATTTAAATCATTAAAATACAACAAAAAACATATTAAAAAATTGGGTCTTGGCACTTAAGGAGGACCCATTCGCCCTTGTATGAATGGGTCCTAGGACCTAAATCTAGGACACACAATTTCCAAGGTGTTTAAATTAATGATGGAAATTTTTTAATGTCGGTTTCCCTTTCTAAAATGGGAATAATAAGGCTTTGGAATGCATAACTTAGGAAATTAGAAGCTTAATTAAGTCCAATTAATTAAGGGGATGCAAACATAGTGTGGAAATATAAAGGAGTACATTTTTCTACACTACAATAGTATACTTATGATTGACTTTATAACTATTATACAATTCTAATTTATGAATAATATATGATGCTAACCTATACGTTTACCATCAGTTTCTTTTCCAATACCTTTTTTGATGTCTTTAAGGTTTAGGTTAGGTCAAGGAAATAGAGTTTCAAATTCGAACCTAACTATCATTCTCATCTTCTTTTGGAAGCATAGTCTAAAATATTATGGTGTTCTCCCTAATCTTATTTTTTGTAGCCTTTTTCATTTTGGTAAGATTGTTTCCCTGGTGTATCTTATCATTTTTGTGTTGTATGAGCGCATGGCTACTTTTTTCGGTACTAATTTATTTGTTTTGAATTTTTGGAATGTTCAAGTAACTTAGATACATTTTCAATCTTTATTGTTTGTGGTTCATAGTTCCTTTTTGTGATATTATACAAAGTGCTTTTAGCTTGTGTTTGTATCATGAAGGCTCTCTAAACCCATATATTTTTTTAGATGTTAACTCATGCTTCTCCCGCATCCATGCATTGAGTACCTTGTCACTATCTTTACTTGTATTATCACTTTATGATTCAATCTCCCCTTCACTGTTTGGGTCTTCTACCTCATCTGTGATAGGAAATTTAGATATTGAAGATATCAATCTTGAATTATTTGCTTCTTCCCCTTTGTGGGAAATTTCCTCTACATATGAATTATCCTTATCATCTCATAGGGGAGTATGGATTACCTTAGTGTCATTATAAAGGGAAATTTCTGTTAGAATTGTGAAACAAGCACAAAACCACGAGCCATGAGATCAAACAACAAACAAATACACCTTCCATGCAAGAGATTTGCAAACAATATATGCAATATCCATCAACAAGAAAAAGTTATGGAAGCAAGAGACTCAAAAATATATGAAAGCTAGAGATATAATTACAATGAGGGTTGAGTGTTTTATAGGAGAAAAACCCTAAATGGTGCTCACTTCAATTAACAGAAAAGCACTTAGTTAACTGAGTAAAGCAATCCTAAGTTTAGCTTAAGTGCATGTGAATAAATTAGACTAATAATCAATTAAAGATTAATTAATTATTAGCTAATACATGATAACTCTAAACCCCCCCTTAAGATGAACTTAGGGAGTAGCTAAAAACCTTAAAAATAGAATGCATAATGGGTCTCAGAAAACAAGGCCTAATGAGGTACCCATGTACAAAGAAAAGATCTCTATAATGTGGAAAAACAGAGAAAACCTCATGGGAAAAACTCCACTCCAAAAAGAGATTAATGACAAGTGAAGGATTGAAGAAGCCTCCAAAAAAGAGTGAAGGACTAAGAAGCCTCCAACACAAAGTTGCCCCAAAAGATACGAATAAAGGATGAATAAAAAATAACACCACTAAAGCATGAAGAAGCTACAAACACTATCGAAGAATGATTGTTGTAATGTTGAAACAAGAACCTCCGCCAAAATAGATGATGATCAGGATCAAGAAGACAAGAATCTGTATGAGTTCCCCCAACGACACTACTTGAATCAGATGGAAAATAAAGACAAACACCTAGAACTTGAAGATACAAATGGTACAAGTACTAAAAGTCTAAAGAACTGATCAAGTGAAAGTGGAAGGTCACTTCAAAAAATAGGAATGCGAGAGTGTCCATATGGTAAGTGATCCATCTCACTGAAATGCATCCACTACATCTGAAAGTACATAGGAACAAATACTATATACATAGCTTAATCCAATGCGAAACCAATAAAGCATTAGCACCAACAGTAGAAACCCCCCCATAATGCTAAAAAGGGAGAAGCATGATAGGTGCACTGAAACTGAATGCCAAAAATAAGTGCATGAAGAAGAATTAGGAACATCTCAATTTGCAAAAATGAAAGTACCAACACATATAAAGGGTGTGCAAACAAAAGGCACACACACACATGAAGTTGTTGTCGTGGAAGGGACACTCACTTGACAAAGGTATGATGGAAAACAAAGGAAATACATCAAACCCCCCATGGAACTTTATAACATAGTGCAAGTACAATAAGGCACAAAGTGATGTGCAAGACCCCAAAAAAGATACACTTGTTGTGGCACTTTATTTTAGTGAATTTACATAATAAAAAAATCATACAATGGGAGCCCATAATGTCCAAAAAAGGACTACATGTTGAAAATACAATTCTCTGATAGAGAAAGAGGAAACTAGTAGCACCATGATGAAGTACACAAATAAACATGCACTTTTGAAAAGATGACACCCAAAAAGGAGTCTAGATGTAAAAGATATGGCCCGTCGAAGTCTCCAAAACAAGAACTAAACAACAACACTGAGAAAATATAATTCTAGAAAAAAAATAGAAGTCCAAATTGGAAAATAGATGTACCACTGTGAAGAGCATGAAATTCTACCCTATTTCAAAAACAATTGCATTGGAAAAGACCATCATATGGCCAAGATATGGCCTTTGGAATATGAGGTGCAAAACTGAAAAATTCCAACAAAGAGGGGCTAAGAAGGGCAAAAAAGCATGCAACTAAATTTAGCAAAAAAATTTCCAAAAATAGAGTTTTTCCAATTTTAAAGGTGCATGGAATCCAAATGTAGAAGATATGGCTCATCGAAGTCTCCAAAGCAAGAACTAAACAACAATAGCATTGAGAAAATAGAATTCTGAAAAAAACTAGAAGTCCAAATTGGAAAATACCTATACCACTGCAAAGAGCACGAAATTCTACCCCGTTTCAAAAAAAAATTGCACTGAACAATAATGTCGTATGACTGAGATATGGCCTTTGGAAGAGAGGGTGCAAAACTGAAAAGCCCAATGATGAGGGGCTGAGTAGGGCAAAAAATAACTTCTCTGCTAAATTTAGCAAAACTACCTCCAAAAAATAGAGGTCCGCCAATTTTAGAGGTGCATGGAAAAAAATCTAGGTACAATGCATTTATTTTACAAAAGAATTGCAAAAAATGAAATAGTACATTTACTGATGAATGTTCACATCTACCTCCATGATTAAAAATGATCTTAGATTTATGATTTGATCTCTAAAAAATCTACTCACTATTTGTAGACAATAATAGAAACCCTGAAATATTTTGATGCTAAGAACTAAACCTAGAAATATTTTTTCAATCCAACAAGTAAAAGATGAAAAAATAAATTTCTTTTGACCTTCAACCTGTAAAAAATGACACATGATACTTTTTGGACAGCAATTTTCTTCAAATATGCTCAAAATATGTAAAATCTAAAAGATACACAAATAAGATTTCGACCCTGGCTACAAAACCCAAAAATTATTTTTCCTATAAATGAGTGGAAGCTAGAATTCAAAAGCAAAAATGAAAATTTCTCTAGAAAATTCACCACCAAATGAGCTTCAAACTCTTGTTGAAAAAAAAAACTTCATAAATCGAGAAGGGGTTTGTTGAATCCATGCTCTGATACCATGTGAGAATTGTGAAACAAGCACAAAACCATGAGCCACAAGATCAAACAACAAATAAATACACCTTCCCCACAAGAGATCTGCAAACAATATATGCAATATGCGTCAACAAGAAAAAGCTACAAAAGCAAGAGATTCTCAAAAAGATATGAAAGCTCGAGATATAATTACAATGAGGGTTGAGTGCTTTATAGGAGAAAAACCCTAAATGGTGTTCACTCCAGTTAACATAAAAGCACTTAGTTAACTAAATAAAGCAATCCTAAGCTTAGCTTAAGTGCATGAGAATAAATTAGACTAATAATCAATTAAATATTAATTAATTATTAGCTAATGTATGATAACTCTAACAATTTCCTCTTTTCTAGAATCCACTACTCTATTGGAATTTACAAACCATTTCATACCTATTAGTGTTTAGAATGTGTTAAGAGTTTCCTTCATCACTACTACTTCAAAATATGCTATCAGTTTAAGGCCATTTACATTAACTTCAACATTCTTTCATGTGTCCAATGTCTACATTTTGGATCCATCTACTAAGTTGATATTGAATGGAATTCTTACCAAGTTAGATGTTCACACTTTCTCCCAAGTGGTTGTCGATATAATGTTAGTGTCTACACCCAAGTCTACCATGACATTTTTTATCTTATGATTATTTAAATATGTAATTATTAGTAATGGTCCATTCTTCCAATTTCAGTCTCCTGATATTCTCTGAATTTGTGCATGTTTAGGTGTCTATTTGTTCCAATTCTTACCCCATTTTTATAATTTAACTAATAAATATTTTTTTCTACTAGGGAAGCCAATTTATCCAACATGATCGCCTATTCCTGTGAAAAGCAACTAGTTTCTTCATTTGTTGGTGTATAACATGTTTAGTGTTCTCCATTACTCTATTGTTGGTCTTTGCCACAATAGTGGTTTTACAATTTCTAGGAGATCACGGTTTTTGTTAAAATCACATATTTTTAGAAATATAATGGATTTAAAGCTAGATGTTCCATTTACAGGATTCCAATTGAAGAGGATTTAATCAAACCACCTTAGATCAAACCCCCTTGGATAGAACCCTGCTAGTTTTAAACCATACCTATAATGGAGCCTCCTTTACACCTATCAAAGTTCCAATAAAAAACCACTTTTGATTTACATTTTCGGGCATCAAATGAATTCATTTAAAAAAAAAAAAATTGAGTATGTAGTCCTTATTATAAGCTTCAAAAAGTATAATTTTAATAAAATTTAATTTGATTATTATATTTATTTTTTCTTTCTTGTGAATGTAGGTTTTCACGAAAATCCAAGCTCTCTATTTTGCACGTGGAAAAATAGAAAATTATCAAAAAAATTGAGCAAACACAGTGCACCAGATGTGGAAGTTTTGATCCAACAAAATAAAAATGAATTTCAATACATGCAAAAAGTTCTACGTTATCACGGTTGTGCTATGCAGTTGTAATTGGTTTAGCGAGCGATTAAAGAAAAATAATTCAATAAAAGACTATCTAACCAAGTGGAAGCACTAGATATTGGAGATACAAATTTAAATTCAAAAGAATTAGAATTTTATCCTCCATGGAAAAAAAGTTATGCATTATATGGTGAGCGTCACTTTTTAAAAATATTGTTTTATGAAAAAAACTAGTTTCGAGGGAGATGGAAAAAGAAGTGCAATCTGATTCCAATTTTTTTGAAAAATATATATTTAGAATCTACAAAAAATTCGACTCTAGTTTGCATTATCTTCAAATTCCTCCACAGTTTAAACTTGCTATAGGTGCTTGAAAGTGAAGATTTAGTTTAAAAAATTATTTTGAGTGTCAGTTTGGCCAAAATTGTAAACCACTATTGTGGGATCACCGCTTGTGTTGTTGTTTTGTAGGTTGGAAGTGGCTATACTCATTTTCTTCCAAATTTGAATCTTCACTTACCTCATTATTTATTTTCTTCTTATTATTACCATTATCAATCCCTTGTTGGGTGAGTATCGATGTTTTCTCTTTTTGAGTATCTTATTTTTTAATTTTTCTAAAATCTTATCTCCAGTTATTATTCTCTGAAACATTCCTCATTGGATGTGTTTGATGACCAAATGCTTGTTCTTTGACATCATGTGGCCCCTTGTGGAGGAATTTTCCTAATAACCTTGCTTCCCTATTTAGCCCTAAAGGTCATCACTCTTAGATCAGGGTGGAGCATTTTGAAAGTATTGTTGGGCCCTTTCACAATTGTGTATATCATGGTCTTCATTTGCGTAGAATGCATAATTCTTCTTCTCAAACTAGCATTATGTGGCATAGTGGCTAGACTTATTTCATTTAAAACAAGTTGTATCATCTCTTTTGTGATTGCCCCTTCCCCATCCTCGACCTCCTCTATAGTTGAACTATCTATTATCTTCCTATTAACTTTAAAGATTGCTAATTTTCAATGTGTTGGCATTCCTATTATTCCTCCATGGGGTTGTATGTATCTTGCATCATGTGTATACAAGGGTCGCTCCACAGGCCCCTTGACATAGGCCATATTCCTATCTATAGCTTTGTCATATCCTGAGTATAAATACATCTAGGGTTTGTATGATCATATGCATTTATGACATGGAATGTATTAGATGGACAATTGTCTATCTCACATGGTCATCTCATTCTTTTCATAGCCAACAATATACTGATTGGAGCTTTTGCAGTACTATTTGGAGCTAGACTTTGTTGTTGCCTTTTCTTTCTTTTTTTTTGTGTGCCTTTAGGTAGTCATTTCTCAAATGGCCTCATTTTTAACAATAAGAGCACTAGATGTTTTTTATTCCCATATTAGTGTATTTTCTTACCATTATGCCCTAGTACAAGGTAATTTTCTTGAATGCTAACTATAATTTCTCTATTATTTGGCTTTCATTTTCAAAAAATTGATAGGCCATGGTTACGGCATCTAGATATTTGTTGAATATTCTCTCATCTAATGCTACTCTAATTTTTTTTGTAATTCATAAATGAACCATTCCACCTTCTACTTCTCTATTAATGGTTCCTCTAATTTGCAGGTTACTTCTTTAAATCTTCTATCATAGTCATTTAACGGTTCTCCTCTCCTTTGCGCTAATTCCCTCATCTTTCTTGCACTCTCTGATGGTATTTTGAAGTGTTAAAGTTTGTTAGGAATTCCTTTACTTCTTCCCAATCCTTATCATGATTCGGGTAAGTCTTATTGTACCAATCTAATGTATCCTTCTTTAAAGATGTCACAAAGTCCAATAGCTTAATTTTATCTTCATCAATGTCCTTTCTTTACCATAGGAATTTTAGAAGGATTATATGCTTCATAGCTTCTATAATGTCTTTTCCAAATACTAAAATATTGATTGATGACTCCATTATATGTGTGGCTTCTTCTTGTCTTAGTTTGCAGATTGGTGGAGTATCTTTCTTCTACTTCTTTACACTTCTTACTACTCCAAGCTTAGGGTTGTAAATTTTCATAACATCGCTTCATTTTTGGTGATGTTCTTTTATTTGTCAATGACATTTCATTGCTTAATGTTGACAATTATTTTCGTAAGTTAAACATGGCATTGTTATCTTTTTCTATCTCTTCTCTTCTTAACCTTGTTACACTTCTATTAACTAATTCTTCCAAATATTCTTCTTGAAAGGATAGGATCTTCTCTAGATTTTTTAGTAATTCAAGGAATTTTTTGTCCAACTTGATTGTGATATTTAATAGATCTATTCCTATTGTTATATTTTTTGGGAGATGTAGTAGGGTTGGAACTTCAATGCTTCTACAATCCTCTACCAATGTCTTTTAGATTTCCCATATTCCTTTACGCTCTTCACTAAATTTGTTAAAATTTGGCCTTCTTTCTCCCAATGTGAATTCAAATTTTTTAGGGTTCGCCATTGTTTCTTTTTTATTTCTTTCCCTCGCATTCTCTACAACACCCACCTTGGCACACTCATTCTTTTTCTTCTCTACATTCTCCAATCTCCTATATGGCATCTTTCTTCCCTTTCAATGTTTTATCTTTTCCTTCTTTCCTCTTCATTTGGGATTTCCATGTTAACTATATCTTGGTCTCTTCAATCTCCTCAATCTCTCTTGATTTTTTTGTGTCTCCTTTTGTTATGGGTGTTTTTGGTTTGATGTTACATTATTCCTTTATCTTTTCCAATAGTAGTTATTTTATAACATCTTTTTATAGGTCACATATTTCCAGGGATCCCTTTTCAGAGATCCCCCCCTTTTCCATTTCACATCCCCTTAGTGCCTAGTCCCCTCTCATGAGGCTAACACTAAGGAGATAGTGTCACAATTTATGATAAAAAATTTTATCTCTCCTTTTATCTTTTATATTCAAATTAATATTTGAATTTTCCTCTTGCTTTCCTATGTGCCACCTAACCAATGTCCCAACAACAGAACCAATGTTAACAAGAAAAATGGGAAGACATAAACCGAAGTGTTGAGCCCCAAGTAATTTATTTGTGTTGTATTTATACCCTAGACTCAATTATATGAGAGGAGCAAAGAGTTAGCTCGGATAGTGAATAAACTAGTTAGTAGAGTAAAGTATATAAAAATTGATTACCATGAATCATAGAACATATCAGCTATAAGTATGAATATATATGTAATAGTGTGTGTTCATCATATACATATTTTAGGGGTCTTACCCCTCTTTACAATCCCTTTACTATATTTCTTCTATTATATCCCATTTTATCTTCTCTCTTCTTCTCTCTTACTTCTCATTACTCATTCCTTACAACCTTACCTCTTCTTTCTACTTCTTACAACCTTTGTTACATTTTATCTCATTTTATACAAATATCTACTTGGTGGGACATGTCAATTACATTCCACTACTATCTTGGAAGGTGTCCCTTCAACTAGAAGCTCTACAACCTCTTTTGTGGAGGTTTGTGGTAGGATCTATGTGACTACTTTAGTTGCTAGTCAATTTCCTTCCAACAATTATACTATTATTATATGATACTTCATAGGGTTTATTCCTTCATTGAACTACACAAATTTATTTGATATTTTGACATGTCATCTTTTATTACACAACATGCCTCTATCCTTAATATTCGCATGACATATTATATTAAGGATAGGGATATGTGTTCCATGGATGTCTTATTTCATCATTTCTTATCTTCTCCCTCCTTCACAAAGTTGATTAGTGTTCATCTAGGACTATTAGATACACATATGTTATTTATCCAAGAACCTAATGATGATTATAGGAATTATGGTAGTGATAAATGCATTCCTATTGATGATCTACAGGTTGTGATACACCTTGTAGGATGAACATAGATGATATAGTTTTACCTCCTTCACCTAATCATGATATTTTGCCTCTCATGATGATTGATCTCCTATATCTCATGTTTGATATATGGATACTTCTCTTTTACATAATCTTTCTTTATATGATGATAGCCTATGTATTTATTATCACTCATTAGATTTTCATGTAGACTTCATTGATTCTTGATTGCCTTGTTCTACATTGCATGATGGCATTATAAGCCTTAGAGAAGAACTATTACAAGGTGATTTTGATGGGTTGACTAATGCATCCTTACATGTGTAGTCATTCTTTCTTACTAATTATCAACACATGGATTATGACATTCTATTGATTATTGAAATTAGATTGTATCTACGTGGTAGATATTTACAGTAGTAAGACTCATCTTTCTTTCTCTACTCTTCCTTTACTCATTTGGTCAATGCTTTCATTTCATTTGGCCAATGCTTTCATGAACTTAGAGATGTTCCATCATAATTTATATTTTGATCCTAATTCATCATGTAGTATTGTGTCTTATGTCTCTCCCACACCTAACTTTCATCTAGCCCTTGATTCATGTGATTATTACTTTTGTAGTCATATTCATCAAAGACTAGGAAGAGGACAAGGCATCAATCTACCACTATCTATCCTGTCAACAAATGCAATTAATTTATCTCTTGTTCCTCAAGCCATATCCAAAACAAAGGAGTATAATATTATTCAATAAATACAAAGTACTAATCCAAGATTATATATATTGGACATTTGTGTGCATATTGCTTGATTATAGAGATATAATACAAAACTCTCTAGATTAAGTCCAATTTGAATCTAGCACTACCCTACAACTCGTTACAGCTTTGATTGAGTTTGCTAGCCACAAAGAATATCAAGCTATATATCATTTGATGATAATGAAATTTCACTTAAAAATTTCTTAAAAAGGCAATACCTTTTAAGCATATCAAGATGAAGTGTGACAACACATTGATAAAATGATTTTTAATTGACAATGAACGAGCCTTAATATTTGTATTGAAGGTTGTTTAAAAGAATTAAAAATAAACATGACAAAAATACAACCATCAAACCTTACTATAATGAATTCTTCACTACAAGCAACAAAATCCCTACTACATTGTGATGAATAACAATGCCCCGGTGCAGATGCAATTTGTCAATCCTTTTTGTAATTTTGATGCTTCTCAAGCTGTCTCAAGAATCACAAAACATGCATTATTGATCTAGCAGTTCACAAGTTTTCTCAACAATGCTAGGGAAAAGTTGTATGCAATGTCACACCATTAGTCCACATTAGCAACTGACCCCTTTTACTTATGCCTGTGTTATATTATATGACAGGCCCCACCTAAAAAACAGTACACGATGCCGATTAATCTATGAATTGCCAAATTTCGAGTGGCATGCTCGTGGGGCAAGACCTTTCTTCTCCAAAAACCTGTGTCATATGATCTACCACCAGGAATTCATCCAACGACCCACGGGATGCGCAACCATTATTATACAAAGCTCCATCTTCAATTAATGGCTTCCCCATGGTATGAATGCATTACTACTGATCAACCTCTTGGTTGGGTCTACTACTGATCAACCTCTTGGTTGGGTCCACTAACTTATTCTTGTCAAAATCAAAATCATCTACAATGAACAATCCAGCACTCATGACCAACAGTTTCTATTCTACATGAGACATGGCAATGAAAATATCATCCACCCATAATTTCAATGAAGTTGTACCCAAAATTTTACACACTTAACTCCAACCACCAATAGAAGTAATGATGTCAAACTTGCAAACATATCACATCCTCCTCGAGCAGACGAGAGGCTTGTAGAATTCCATTTAACATTTGTGGTTAGGGAATTATCTATAAATACTTGCATGCAT